>JAUZNJ010113912.1:8818-45959 GCA_034780135.1 Jordanella pulchra | reverse complement strand
TTTTAGACGCACCTCAGTAGTGAGTTGTGCTATTTTTAGAACTTGCTCCGCGGGCACCCGAAAAGGGCTCTGCGGGCAACTGGGTGCCCACGGGCGACGTGTTGGTGACCCCTGATCTAAACTATTCAAAAATGTGGTTGCAGTGATAACTACTGGAAACATGGAACAGATATCCAAATCTATCTTAGGTTGGTTAACGAACTGGCCGAACTATTCCAGAAGTTGTAATTACTGGAAGACTCACTGCACTTGTAAAAGTATGGTTTAGATTTGTGGTGCTTCATGTCAATCATTTGAAAACAAGACTGTTTTTCTTTTGTATATATTTAAGCGGAAAATCACTAAAAGAAAAATTGAATTAAAAATGTCAGTGCTACAGAGCACTATTTACAAAAAACAGTTGAAAAAGACTTTTTTTTAAACATCAGACGTTTCTTACCATGCAAGATATTTCATATCTGTACCATTTTTTTTTTTGTTGCAAAATGTGCACACTTATTTTCCCTTTTATGCATCTATACTTAAAATATTTTCTGCACAAGTAAAGAGAAACAGAATTAAATGCCCTTGTAAATCTGCACAAACTTCCCAAACAAAGCTGATTCTGAGCCTGTTTATGGTAAAACTGTTATTCAAACTAATGCACACATTGTTTGCATAGATGCATTTTAAAAATCATTCAAATACACATTTTTAAACTCGAAATAAATACGACATGTATTTATGCTTGTTGTATGTAACCTTTTGACCAAATCAGTAAATGTATCATTTTAGTTGTCCACAGTGGAGTAAAACCAGATAACATCCACAAATAAATCATTTCACACTAATGACCAATCAGTAAAAAGATTAAAGATTCTTTATTGGTTTAATCTATGACAGAAAAACATAAAGATATAAAACAATGTTTTGATATTTTGCAAATATATTTAAGACAGCTTTTCCTGTTCCTAAAAACAAAGCTTTGAAATGCTGCAAACATGTTTTCACATTACAATTAAAAACTGCAAACTTAAATTTAGTTTTTTTCATCCAAGATCTATCAAACTTTCTTCTGCAGCTAATTCAACGCCACCTTTTTTACTGGACCAATCAGATATCAGTATCTTTATTTCCCTTCCAAAGTCTTCATGTATTTTACTGAAATCCTCCTCTGGATCCAAGGAGAGACATAAAGACTCAAACGAAGGCAGAGCAGGAGTGCTGACAGACACCATGTTTTGGTTTTTCTTGGGCCAAAGTTTGGGGGATTTCTTAGAAACTGCTCTGGACACTGAAATGCTCGAGACTTGAAGCGCTTGGTTGGAGCTCAGTGAGGCTTCTAGTCCCACAGACTGACCCGCAGATGACGGCAGGATGGAAGCTTCTGTGCTCAAAAGGGTTGTGGGATAGTTTGGTCCTAATGAGTGGAAGTTTGGCATCGTGAAAGGTCTGTGGAGTTTACTGGGATGTGCGTTCAATGCATCTAAGAAAAAAGCAAAGAAACAGATTGGGGAAGAAAATATTACATCGACTAAAAATGATGAAAATAAGTGCAGAGTTGAACAATGCCAGCATAATAGGGGTACTGATGTTTCTAATCACCATTAAAATAACAAGTTTTAGCTACTGTAACAACACTAAGATGGAGTATTATTGAAATGGATATTAAAAAGAGAAACACGTAGCTGGGACAGCTAGGATAACATATGCCTTGTATATTAAATACACAGAAAGTCACTATGGCTTTTAATAATTTAGTTTTCTTTACATGTAATGGATAAATATGATAGATAGTCTACGAGTTTTAAGACTAGTGAAAAACAGAAACTAGGTGAATAAGTTTAATTTTTTATCAGTTTCTTTAAATCCACAGATTCAAACCTGCAGTAATACTTTGTTTCCACTGATTGCCTCAAACCATACGCTTTCTGTAGCCGTAAAAAAGCCTCGGGCATTTAACTAATCTGATAGTCAGCAGACCGTCATTTCAAATTGATCAAGAAAAAGTTCAAGAATTTCTTTTTTTTGTCTCTTCCAAAAACCTTTTTTTTCCTGTATGTTTTGAATTATTAGGCTTCATGCTAGAAGCATTTAGGCGAACAAATTTGTTCTTAAATGGTTCGTATGAGAGATTTGATAAAATGCCACATTCACCATTTTTTTTTTTTATTTCTAATCTTATTTCAGGTATGAATACATTTTATGAGGGCTCAGTCACCCCTTATCCAAACCCAGTTTTTCACTAAATGACTACATTTGTTGTTACTCAGAAGCAATTGACCATTTTATTAGACTACACCATTATATATTAAGCAACTCTGCAATTTTAAAGTACATTTTTATTCGCTGATGACAGAAATATTGGTTACTACACTTGCAGCTGGCAACTTGTTGTCAATTTGTTAAAATAGATGTCAGTCAATGAGCTCTATGTGTGATAAAGCTATTATTGAAATAGAATCTAGAAGAGAAAATGGATAGAAAGTTTAGAAAGAAGGATCAGCAACATGTTGCCGCTTGAAAGTCTTCTAACGGTAAGACATGCATCTTGCTGTAACCAGTAGTTTTTATTGGCCGTTTTTGGTTCAAGTGATTTTTCTTTTTAAAAATTATTTTTATTTTACTTGTAAATAGTCACCTAAATATTTGTGTGGATGATTGCAAATGATTGAGCTTTTGTTTAAGAAAAATTAAAATAATCTCAAATCTCTGCATTCGGTTCATTGTTTGTGGGGTATTTCCTAAAACAGTAACAGTGTAAGTGATGAGTACTTCAAAACACCCATAAAAACAACCTGTCACCAGAGTGAGGAATAACTAAAACCTTGTTGGACTTTTCCCCCTTCTTTAGTTGCTGCAGCTTTTATGTAAAAGTGGTTTAAAACCTGTTTACATCTTAGTAAACGTTAAAACAGAACTTATAATATTTTTTCTGACCCCCTTTAGATTTCTAGTGATGGCCCATTCTTTGTTTCTGTTGAACATGATTGAAAAAAAATACTACAAACAAAATTGTTATTCCAAGTAAAATAAAATTCTCAGATGCCATACAACAACTGGTCGAGTTTATTGTTGTAAAGTATAATATAAATATAACCACACCTTCGTTATCCAATTGTTATAAAACACTGTGACATTAAGTTTGTCTATGCTATAACAAAGCTTACATGGTATCATGCTGTAAACAGTGACTCACTGCCCAACAGAACAAAGGTCGCCTTCTCCACCAGACTCCCCCTCGCTCCTCACCTCTGTACTGCTTCTCCATGTCCGTCACCAGCAGGGCCAGGTAGCTGTGGCTGGCAGACAGCAGAGCCTTGATCCAGCTCTCCTGACTTGCCTGGTCCTCCGCCGCAAACTTATACGTCCTCAGTCCCGGCTCGTTCCACACAAGGGAGAAGGCGAACTGCTCCTCGGACTCACACAGCTGGACTGTGCAGCCCTCCAGAACAATGACTCCAATCAAGTCCTTGTCCCCCGGTCGATCCTTGTAGAAGAGGAGGTTTCCCTTCAGCACGAACCAGCGCTTCTGATAAGAAGTCTTTATCTCACCCTGTGATACAACCTGTGGTTAACTGAACAGTTTACACATTTCTAATGTACCTAGCTACTTACAAAACAACTTACAGGCAATCTCAAGCTTGCAGATTAAATTTTCTACTTTCTTAATTTCTTTCTTATTGCTTAACTTTATATGCAATACCAGAGGTGTGGCATCAGGTTAAACGGAAGCCACCAAAGTAATGACTCAAGTTGATTTGATGATATTACAACAGACTTGCCTCATGACTTAAACTGACCTGTGACTTCTTCATGTGACTTCCATTGGATTTCATTTGGAAATAGTTGATATCTTACTTTTAAAAGGTATATCCAAAACACAAGAGACAACAATATAGATCTTTACTTGACTATAATACTTTCCAGGCAAATTGCACTAATAAAACAGAATTCCCAAATCTAACACAAAACACAAGAGTGAAGAAACTATTTACCCAAGATTGTTCATACAACGTGGACTAAAAGATTTCCCTAAATAGAGTTGGGCCTTGACTTGACACTTGAACATCTTGAAAATGACTTGGCACTTTGGGCTTGAGTTGAGACTGGCTCGTCTTGACATGGGATCTAACTTTAAAACTTCACATATTGCATTTGAAATAGACCTCTGGACATCCCCGTCTTAACACCTTACTCAAATTGAGATTTCCACACCATAACATTGGACCTGACTTGGGACTTGATTTGGTACTCATAGGCCATGGCTTTACACCCTTAAAAGTTCTGACTTTGTGTGCATAAAAATGACTGGACTCGATTTTGAAACAAGGGCCACATTTGATTCACTTTAAACGGACCAGTTTGATTCCCTATCTGATCAGAACATTTGTGCAGGTGTGAGTTAGGACCAGCAAACTCTGGTCCAAACCAAATAACAAGACTGATATCCATTTCTTTTTCTTTTTCTTTTTTTTTTACAAGGTTCTCTGTCTGCTTCCAGGCACTTCTGGTTTGAATTCAAACTTGCCTTGGTCTGACCAAAATACAAAAAAAAAAATGTCTATCTGGACTTAGCAAGGCACCATAGCTGCAAACTTAGACTCAAAATCATACCTGTTCCTCTATCTGTTGCTAAGCAACACTGCTGCCAGCAAGCAATGGGTCTTCCACAATTGTTGGACACCATCTCAAAATCTTTATTGAATGAGTTAACTCTAGACACAAAGATTTAGCAACTGAAATAGCAGCACAAATTTGAAAAAAAAAAAAAAAAATAGGTGCTGAATTCGGGACTTCCATGGTAGTTGTCCTCAATTTCCAGGTCTTGTGTCCTGTCCACATGTAGGCTTTTCCTACCAATGAGACCAACAATCATTTCATACGTGGCTTTGCTGTAAGCTGAAGTCCAACTGCAACACAATTGGATTACAAACTGGATCAAATAAAGTCAGCTTTTTCTCCGGACCAAACAAACTAAGGGACCTTTCTGCTGTGAATACACCTTTGAATGCCTTGGAATTTGACCCAACTTTGGGACTTTAAAGCATTGACTAGGGACTTGACTCAAGTGTTACAGATTTTTACATTTTGCTCAACTTTTTTCTGTCATGTCTTAGCTGGACTGAAGATTAGAAATGGAAAAGTTGAGTCTTAATTGTGACCTGGTCCCACCTCTGGTATTACCCTTTACTAAACTACTGCAGCTTTAAAACACAGATCTGTAGCACTCTGACTTATACAGAAACACTAAACACACAAGACTTGTTTTTTATTTAGAAATACTTTTTAATTAGAAGGTTTGTTTACCTTTTTGGAGAGGTACCCCTCTTTGTCCACAGGTGAGTTGCAAGATTCAAAGTAGCTGACAACTTTTTCGTCAATCTTCATTTCAACATTGCAGGGTGTTCAGGATATAAACCTGCCACACATAGACACAGAGTAATGACTGACATAAACATGTCTGAACCACTTCCGTTTCTGGTGTCTGTTTTTTTTCTCGGGGAGCTAATTATTTTAATGTTTATTTTTTTACAGACTATAACGAAGTTTAGATGGATCAAACTTTTTCTTTGTATGTTTCACATCAGAAATCATTCGACCTCCTATCTTTTCAGATTTTATTTCAAAATGTTTTGTTTTTTTTAAGCAATAATTAACTTGATTTACTTGTTTTCGTACCCTTCCCTCCGCCAGTAATACCTGTCCAGCTGTTTTATTTAAAGCGGCTGCTTTAATGAAAAAAAAAAAAACCAGCAGCATCGGTTTCTGTTCGGAAGACGAAACATTTTAAGAAATTAGGAAGCGGCTCCCATCCACATGCCTGTCGATTACTCACCTATTTCGATGAGCGTTTTGCAGTTTCCTCCGCGGGTGGGTGAGTGGGTGAGACAACAGCTTCCTGGTTTGGAAGGTGAGGCAAGCTCCACGTCAACATAGCAGCTTTTAATTTACCAATATTCCGTTCAGATATTTAGAAAATCTCACAGGCTTAAAAAAACACATACGCCTTTATTTATAATATAGCATTAATACAAGAAAAATGCTTTAATAATAGTAATAAAATCGTGTTTGGGCAAGTTTAACAGTGTTGCGTAATTGTGCGGTTTGTTTTTTTTTTGCAGAGAAATGCACTCGTTTCATTTTTGTTTCAAATCAGGATAAGGTTCAACTGTTTCAAAATAAAAGTATTGTAGAGTATTGTAGAGTGATACACTTGAGTGGTTCAACACGGATGTTAACCTTGCAGAAACCCCAAGATAATAAGAAAACAGTACCTACATCTGAACAAAAATACTTTTTTATATTCTTTATTTGTATAATGTCATTTCTGGTAAAGAAAACATTTATTCACACTAAATAAGACGGCATTTGGAATGAGGTTGGTCTTGTTTTTAAACCCAAGATGTTTAATTTTAGAGTTTTGTTAACCAAGGTGGAATATAATGGAAATGTTTGAATTGTTCTGACTGCAGGGTAGTGGTAACCATCGACTGCATCCAAGCATACCTTAAAGTGAACAAGTTTCTATTGGATTTATCTGAACAGGGGTTTCTTTTGCATGTAAACAACCTAAATAGATTTATCCTCAGTCTCTGAAACAGGAAATCTTAATTCTTTTCTTTGTTTTTGTTTTCTTTTTTGCTTAGTTTTTTTAGGGGGTCTCAAATGCAAAACTTGTATGAAAATATCATTTTGAGCTCTCACTTTTTCGATAATTTTGAGGACAACGGTATATTACCTCTGTCTGACATCAGTTTCCTACATATTATAGGTGTTTATATATATTTCTAGAGAAAGAGCTGTATTTAAAAAAGAAAGTCCCAAATTTCAGGTTTTACGTCTAGCTCTAATATCATCCCTCAGCAATTCATTCAAGTCTGGACCCAGTTAAAAGCCAGCTGTGAACGTTTGTTGAACAGTTTACGCAACTTTCTTCACTTTTAAATTGCATTAGTTTACCATTTTGAACACAATCTGACCCGACTATGGTCAATATCAATAAAATTGAAAAGCTGGTTTTGATAGGGTTCTTATTTATGAGACTATCACCCTGTGACAAAATGACACCCAGCATTATGAGCAATATTGACTCCATCAGGGTTTCTTAACCCTGGTACTCAGGGCCCACTGTCCACTACTCAAGCACACCTGGTCCTTAGCAGCCATCAAACTCTGCGAAAGTCTGTGATCACCTTTTCATTCAGGTCAGGTGTGTGGAGGCAGGGAAACACCTAAAACATGTAGGATAGTGGACCCTGATGACCAGGGTTGAGAAACCCTGGTCTACATCAATATTTAGATAAATATAAGAACAAAAATAAGTTCTACACAGATATATTTGTAGCCATCTTTATTAGTTAATATAAATAAAATCCAGTCACCTATAGCTGTGCAATGTTAGTGGTAATACTTAATAGATCTGGGTAAACTGTATGAATAAACCAAAGGCCCATTCAAAAAGTTTGGATTAACACTAAAAATACTTTCTTTACCATGTAAATTAATTCTCACAATCAACATAAATATTGATGCATCAGGAAAGTAGATGCGAAGCAGCTTTGCTTTGATTTCAGGTCACAGCGATGCAGAAAAAATAAGATTAACTGAAATCAGTCTTTCCTTTTGATCATCATGCACTAATCTGAAGGTTAACAACATGAAATCCCATATCTGGCCTGATTGTGTTCAATAAAATCTCCCATATGCAGTGATTCAAATAACTGCAACTGTGTAAAAAAATGAACAACACTTTTAATAGACTAAGTAGTAAAACACTTGGCCCCAAAAAAGAAAATGTCTTAATCAAATGCATAAAAAACTAAAAGAATTATTTTATACATATATATGTTTTTTTTAACAGCAGCTGAGAATCTGTGCTTTGCAGGTACTCCCTTACTGCAGCTCCCTCCACGCTCGCTGCAGCTGCAGAGTCTCTCCAATATGGATCCTTTGGTGTCTCTTCAGGTTCTCCCCTCGACTGAAGCTCTTTCCACACTGACTGCAGTAATACGGTTTCTCCCCTGTGTGGACTCTCCTGTGTTTCTTCAGGTCTCCTGCCTGACTGAAGCGCCTCCCGCACTGTATGCAAGCGTACGGCTTTTCTCCTGTGTGACAGCGCTGGTGGATCCTCAAGTTGGCCACCCGGCTGAACGTCTTGCCGCACATGACACACAAGTGCAGGTCGCTTTTCCCAAGCTGCTCCAAACGCATTTGTCTTCTGCTGACCGCAGCCCTGTTGGTGTTTGCACTCTCCTGCCTGCTATGTGGGCTGTGATTTGAATTGACAACCACGGGTCCATATTGTTCAGTGCTGACTTGTGGTGTGGTAGGATTATTAGCGGTCTGACTCAAAGAACTACAGCGTAAGTCGACACATCCAGCCTGTTGTTGCTGCTCTGGTAGAAGGGCAGCCTGCTCCGTTTCTGTTTTTATTAAAGGAAGGTGGGTCGTATTTTCTGAGAGCAGAGCACCTGATTCCCTGGTGTCACATCGCGACACTTTAAGCTCCTCACTTCTTTCAATCATCTCCTCTGGTCTTACTTTGCAACTCTCAGCTCCTGATTGCTCATGATCAATCCGTTGCTCCTGCGCTTTGTGTTCCTGCTTCACACCAAGGTTGAGTTCGATGCAGCTTAGCAGTGTCGGCTCTCTGGTTATATCTGGAAAAAGGCCCAAATTCTGGCTTTGATCCTCCACATTATCTGGATTTTTAACTAATGTCTTAGTTGTACAGAGAACAGCTGCAAATTTAAATTAAAAAAAAAAAACTTTTTTTTTTTTACTCTCTGTGATAAATTAGACAACTTAAGATGACTGTAAAAACTTAATAAAAAGACACTTAACCCACCTGTGTTTTCATTGGTTAATCTAACCTGAAGCTCGTGCAGTTTTCTTTTTAGACTTTCATTCTCTCTCTGCGTTCTGGAGGTTCTCTGTTGGTACTCTAACACCGTCTCTTTCACCACCTCCAGAACCTCCTGCACAGCTTCAGTCAGCAGCTTGGCCACACGGGCGTTCAAACGTTCCAGTTTAGACATCCTAAACAAAGACATTAGGGAAAGGAAAGATGTGACTGGAAATGGAAAACAAATATATATATACCCTCCTGTTTACACCCAAGACAACCTGAGAAACTTTTGATTTCATCATTAAAGGCCTATCTTTGAGGTCTGATCAGTTTAGATCAGATTTTCTCAGTAGTGGGACTTGCAGCTTCTCTCTAAAAATGACTTTAACCCTTTTTTAAGCAAGGTTCAGCAGAAAATAACAGTTCCCACAGCTGTGGTGAAAATGTGTCGTATGAGGTTGAGTTTTAAAAAAAAAATGTTTAAATCCTTGAGACAGTGAAGGACTTTAGAAAAACCTAGATTTTAAACTACTTTTAAAGCCGCACTAGGTAAGATTTTTACCTTAATATATCCTCTTCTACGTCAATCTAATGGTAATCTAAGTGATTCCGCTAAGAATGAGTGGTCTGTCGTCCCCCCCCCCCTACTGGCTCTGGTCAGAAAACAACACTTGCATGTTTCTGTGCCACCGACCCGGTGCCAGTCTTGAGCAATCGATTTACATGTTATCCTTAGGAGCCCTGTAGCGAGGCAAAAGGCCCGTTTTTTGGTGATTACAGCAAAGAAAGCATGACGTCACACCGGAAAAAGGTCACAAAGTGAAAATCTGCTGTTGAAAAATCTGAACTTTTCTTTAAAATGTTCTATATAGGGAATACATCTTTGAAACAACTTTAATATAAACATTCATATGTATGGAGCACAATTCCAGTTACAATATTAAACACCTATATTTTGACAAAAGGTAAGTAATACACTTGTTTGCCTTTTGGTTAGTTAAACAAAGTCTCTTTTGATATGCTAAGGTTTACTCTTCCGTCCACCTAGAGAAGAGTAAACCTTTTTGTGCCAAAGGCCTTTAATCTGTGCAAAAGCGTCAAAGATCGAAATTTCTTTGATGCTTTAGACATTAACATCCACTAAGTTAGAGGATTATTTAATAAAATGCTTGATAGATGAAGAAGATTTTAATCTGACCTGAGTTAAAGTCATGTTATACTGGCACATCAGGTACAAATGTTCAAATTATTAACAAAACATAGAACAGCTCATTTCTTGAAATCAACTTTACACCTTAAGGTATCTCAAGGTGGTGAGGATGACTTAGGCTTAATTTCAAACCAAGAAGTGGAGAGCAAAAAGGAGTTAGGTGTCTTTTGAGAAGAAATGGTTGGATTGAAATAGAAAAGAAGCAGCTGTTCTACCAGGAATTTCTCAATTCACAACCATCTATTAGGATTTTTTTTTTTATAAAGAACATTTTTATTTTAACAAACATCCAGTAACTGTGTAGATGAAGATGAATTGTGTTGGCACAGGTTATCCTGTAATCAAATCACATAGAATAACCTTACCCAGAAAAATATTGCCTGGTTTGATGAGTCTTATTTTGAGGAGCAATATCCAGATTTTCTGTTCAGAGTTTGAAATATTCAGCATGGATCAATCCTGTCGTGTCAAAGGTTCAGGAAGATGGTTGTCTATTTTCTTTTGATCCATGTGCAAAACAGCAAATACTTTGAAATCCCCAGATTATAGATTTTTAGATTTATTGAGGGCTCCTTTGGGGTGTTTTGGAATAAAAGATTTTTAAAAACTGATGCTCTGTCAATAAATCTGTAGCAACGTTTCATGTCGATATGACATAAAATCTCAGAGGAATGTTTCACATTCAATCTATGCTCTAAAAATTACACTGGGACTGTCATCTTAAGACGTAATGAAATGATGGTTATTACATGTTATCAGAACGACAATAAATTCCTTAAAATTTAAATTGTGATGGAAAAAAAAACTAGAAATTAAAACTTTAATTTTGTTTTTTCTTTTTTTTTAAATCACAAGTCATTAATGGATTCACAATAACTTCTACAAAATGCACCGAATTATGCTCATCAACTTCTGGTAAAAATTCCGAACAAAGCAGTAATTTCAAATTTAAATTTGCAGACACGTAACGTTTATCTGTTACGGAACATATGTTATCATTATTATATAAATGAAACAAAAATATACACTGATTATGTCTTAAGTTTGAACAGATCCGTTTCCTATTTAAATCGGTCGAGCCTTCTGTTATGGGCAGCTAACAGTAGCTAAATTAGCTCGACTCCGTTCGGATTTCCATAAAAATCCTTAGAAATTGAAATACACACAAACATAGCGAAACCTTAAATATGAATCATCGTATAGAGTTTAAATCAATTACAATAGAAAAATGTTATACGTTAAAATTAAAAAAAACAAAACACCATTATACTAACCTATAGACACAACGGAGCCTCCAGGAAGAACGACGGAAGTTACGTAGGCATTAAGGTTGTTTTCAAAATAATGGTTGGTCTGTGACGTTTTTAAAACAAAGCTTTTAGTTTCATCTGAAGCTGAAGGTGACCTGAAAGTTGTGTAGCAAAAAAAAAAAAAAAAAAAAAAAAAAAAAAAAAAGAAAGTTGTGTAGCTAGTTTATCTGTGGCCAACATTATCTCGGCAAAATGATAAATGAAAGGGCAGAAGTAGCGGAAAAAAAGTTCTTCTGTCCCAAAAACTTTGAAAGAACAATCTGAAACTATGCAAAACTGACAATAGGAAAGAAACCCATAAATAAATCTGTGTAATATCTAACCATGTGCTTTATAGAAAAAGACAATAGTGCACTATCCTAGGCGTCAATGTTACACTCTAGATCATCCCAAAACACTGCCATGAATCAAAATATCTCTCAAAGAACTTGCTCTAAAAATGCACGTGGTGATTATCTGTGTATTTCTTAGGCATGATGGAGAAAATTTCAAAAGGAAAAATATAAAAGATTTGGGTCTTTAAAAAGCAGACTATGGTCAGTAAACGACCAGAACCCACCAAGAACCTATGGTGTCTGTAATTTGAAAATGAGGAGCACCTTTCTCACGAACCAATAGTACATGTATTTAGGGATTCATTTCCTTTACAAAACCTAGCTTTTTTCTCTGTAAATCCAAAAGGTTTATTTAAGGTCTGTTAAGGTCTCGAAGTTAAAAGTTCTAAAATTAGCTCTCTCTATCCTGTGAACCCTTTTTTCTGACTTGTGAGCAGTTAACTTGTGAGTGTAGCAGAATTTAAATTTATTCAGTAATGTTTTGAAAAGAGAATAGCTCTAAAACCGTCCTCACTAAGTTTCAAAGTTTGAACCCTAACCCTTTTTATTGCTAATCCACAGTGAAGAATGGGCACCCCCTGTTGTTCTGTACAACAGAACCAGTGGACAAATATACGGATAACTGACTCTAAAATCCTTGCAGCGTTTTTGTCAGTGACAATATTAAACACTTACTTTAAGGAACCAATGTTATAATACAACTCTGTTTGAAACACTTAGACTGATAAAACAGTAGATTAATTAAAAATAAATTTGGAACAAAGATAAAACCTTTATTCCATTTTGGAAGCCTTAAAGAGAAAATCTGTGCATTATTTTCATTTTGGATTATTTTAGATTGTGGTAGGTGTAAAATAATCTAAATTTGAACATATAGGGAGCAGAAGTGTGCTTCCCTAATAGAGGAGCTGCAACAACTGCAAAGTTTATGTTGATTATTTGGTGTAGGTGATTACCTTCACCTAAAATAAATAAAGAATCCAGAACACAAAAGTTTTTTTTTTTTTATTATCACCATCTCCAGACTTCTTTAATGAGCAAATGCATCTATTTTACAGTACATGACTGCCATCTAGTGGTGGTGATGTTAAACCAACTATCCATTCTGTTGGTTTTACTGGTTGTCCTCAAGAACACAGCCTGTAACATTTAATCCAAAAAAACAGAACTTATAATAAGAAAACAAATCAGACTTGTCAAACTGCATGTTTTCTCAAGCGTATTAGGCACCACAATTTAAATCCTTTTGTTTTTACCCCATAAGGAAAAATAGTAAAATCATGCAATTGGGTTACGATTGAATCACACCATGCTAGTTGCAAAACTGCCTGCGTTTACACAAACGTAAAAAGTGCTGTAGAGTCCGACTACATTTCCAAATCCATATTTTTCAAAAACACTTTAAAAGAATTCGTTGCAATATTTACAAAATGGCAGAGGAAGAGGGAAAAAAAAAAAGTTCACGCAAACCCGACACTAAATAGACTCTCTAGAGTTCTCAGGGATGCCCCTCTACTGTTGTTTCTTCAAACAGGCTGAGCAAGTTCTTTGGTTCAAAGTTAGACCGTGGGACCGCCTCGTCTGCATGGAGCCGGTGATGACTGGTGGATGTAGAGCTTGGATGGTGCTCTGCATGAATGGGGCTAACATTGGGGGTCAGTGTGTGGCAGGATCTGTTGGAGTAGATGCTGGATGGAGTCGGGGCTAAGTTACGGGACGACCAGTCACCTAGAACTGACTGTGTGGAAATAAGGGACGTGTGGACAGGACTGTGGCGGTTGTGCATCGGCGAACCTTGGAGAGGAGTGGACGTGCTTTCTGCTGATAGTCGGGATTTAATCCTGAGGATAAAATAAAGAAATGAATATATGAAGGTGGGAATCTAGTCAATAAAAATCCAGTTAACAAAATGAGACAACCAGCTAAACAGTCTCAAACTTCATAGAGTTCTATGCCATTGATGAGTGGCTGCAGCATCTGACCTGTGTGAAAAAGTGGGGGAATGTTCTGGATCTGTTTGATGCAGAAAAACTCCGTCATCCTCGGGACTTCCAGGGTCATTATGCAGGGAACTGAGTGACAGCGTCATGTCTCTGTCCCAGCTGTCCTTACGAGGAGTGCTGGGCTCTGGCTTCGACCACCAAGGCACAAGTGATAATCGAACTGAAGAGAGAAGCTTGCAACTAAAGCCGACCACAAACTGAAGAGAAAAGAAAGCATCCAATCATTAAAAGCACGTTTTGTTGATCAAATCTATTTACTATGCAAAACTAGAAGTAGTACTTGACAGAGGGAGACCAGGGTCAACATGGTCTCAGCGACCATGAGATAAATGCGTCTTTTCCATCTGCGTTTTCTGACAGAAGGCAAAGCAAGAAGTTCAGCAATGGTGGGTCTTTCAGATGGTTCTGGGGTCAGCATCATCCTCAGGACTGACTGAAGCTCAACAGACAGGCCTGGAAATACAGACGGAAATAGTGAAAACGCTTCCCTATTTTTATCTAGATAGCTTATTGATTGAGAGCAGGTGTTACCGTTGGTAAACTCAGAGGGAAGGTGGCCTTGTCTGAGCTGCTGCCATCCCTCACCGCCGTTTGGTACCTCAAGGTTGCAGGCAAGCTCCAGAATAGAAACCCCCAAACTAAGCACATAAAGGGAGATTTTATTTTAGACAATGCATGGTTCATGATTGAGTTAAATATTCTGTATTTTTACAGGTTGTACCTAAAAACATCTGCAGCAGGTCCGTATTCCCCACGGAGGAGCTCCGGAGCCATGTATCTAGGATCTCCTTCTTGGATGTCCTCCTTTACCTTCCCGTTTCGGAGCTCTGTACCCGTCTGGTCGATCTCCAACAGAAGCCCGAAGTCGCCCAGCTTGAGGCGACCGGACTCCGTAATTAGAACATTGGCGGGTTTAAGATCCAAATGTACAAAACCATGAGAATGCAGGTGCTGCAGAGCAGACAGGAGGTCACACAGGTAGCCCCAGGCCGCTGACTCATCTGGATCAACAAGGGTTACAGGAAAAGAGGGAAAAAAAAAAAAAACTCAAAAGGTGAAGAAATAAAAATGTTTTCTAAAGAGGATCAAACGGAAATATTCTTTAAAAACGGACCTGGACCAGGAGGCTTATTCTCAGCATGTAGCAGCAGGCTGGTGCTGCACAGCTCTGTTTGGATGTATAGGCGGTCGCTCTCCTCCCAAGCCGCTACAAAATCCAGAATGTGAGGATGAGGACAAATGCGCTCGTGGTCCTTGGCTTCTTTAACTCCTCGCTTTCTGTCGCTGTTCCCTCTAAAGCGATGAGCAGAGCGTTTCACAGCATAAAGACGGCCATCCTTGTTATTTTGCACCTGCAAAGACACAAAAGACGTTTAAAATGTCTGTATTAACATGATTTGACCTAATTTGTTCAAATCATACTCTGACTCTCTGTATGTTTTGTCCAAATGGATTATTTTATTTTACTTTTTTAATCATCTGAACTTAGTGGAGGGCATTCATGCTTTTATTAGTTGTAGACTAAACTATTTCGATTTAAGTGTAAGACGATCCTATAACCTGTTGTCTTGGAGGCTGAACATTTATTTGGGAAACATTTGGAAATCTATGCATAATGTCTCCTTCCACATTGTGGCTGTGGGCTAAAATGTTAGCTTGTAGTGTGGTGAACATGAAAGGGTTTAAGTTTAATTCATCAGGGAGAAGAATCCTGGGATATCTACATGTGATTGGTCTGTTCTATGGGAATAAACTGTAATATATTTAATAATTGACATTTAAAAAAAAGTCATTTTAAGACTTATTTTCCAGATTTATAGTCAAGCCATTGCGGATATCACTGCTTCCTGTAATAATAGTGTATGTATAGCAGATTAAACTACATTCAGATAAGTGCTGTGCTCACCTTATAGACCTCGCCGAAGGATCCTCTACCGAGAAGGCCCAAATTAGTGAAGCACTGACCAAAATAGGAGTTATGCTTACTGGGGTCATACACAGAGCTCGGAGGGGGAGACTTAGTTAGAGAATCAGACAGCGGCGTCCACGGGGACTGGTGTGGAGCGAACATTCTGCTCAGAGGAGGGCATCCCTTGGATGGTGGCAGCGGAGGCAGGGAATAGGAGCCTCGAGGCGGGGAGGAGCTGGATGAATTGGAAGCAGACGAGGAGGAAAATGGGATTCTGCGCTTTTTGAGGGAGAAGGACTGTTCTGCGTGGTAGAGGTGGGCTGGGAGAGGGAGAGGCACCCGAGAAGTTTCTGCTGCAACTGACATTGCGCAGGATTTCTTCAGTTTTTATTTATTAAGATAACATGCTGGAGAGAATATTAAAAAAACAACAATAAAGCATTAAAAAAAATACAGTTTTGAGGAGAGCATAGACTAAATTTGCATTTTATAGAAATCATTACAATATTGCAATTTAGGAATAACCAAAACATTCATGAAGGAAAAAGCACAGGCAGGTTATTTACATATTGCTTAACTTAAAAATGCTGAGTCCAAACCTTAAAGAATTTGGTAAAAAAGGTAAAAAAAGGTTGCAATTCTGGTTTAACGAGTTGTGGAACATTTACTTGGTATCTTGAAACTATTTAGAAAACCCTGACACAACAATGACCTAATTTGTGGTTTATCAAGTCTCACTTGCCTGACGAATAGTAAACAGACCAAATGGGTAATACAGATCCAGCATCTAAAAGGTAACCTGCATATTTATTAACTCCACATAATAAATAACAAAATAACCCCTAAACCAGGAAGAGATAAAAATCAACTAAACAAAACGTTCAGGAAGGGAGATAAAAACAAACAGCAGGACTAAGTTAAAAGCACACACTCCAATTCAAAATTCATAACCATTCCAAACCACTAAATCTTTTACTATGGGGCATATCTTTAATAAACATAATTTATGTATACAAGTAAATCCCTTTTTTAAAAGGTTTTGTGACCAAGTAAGATTAATTATATTCCCTGCGAGATAACAGAATAGTTTCTAATAAAAACGTGAACAAAATGTTTTGATAAGCAAACAAACAACTAGATTGAACAATGTTTACATTTTACAAAAATCACAGGATCATCTCCAGCGAGTTTTGTAGGTCTTCTTACTGCTAGCTTTACCTTAACAGAACAATTCAGATCTCCTTCATCCGCCCCAACAAAATAAATGACTGATGATAAACCAGGCCAATCTCAATACTCTGAGACCTTTTTATTAATGCTTTTCTCCTTATTATAAGATAACTGGAGAGGGAAAAGTACACTTAGAATGACATAAGCAGATGGAAAACACAAGGTTTTTTTCACTCTGCACATTATCTTATTTAGGTCTTTCTGGCTTAAGATAGACAGGAAAGACCAAAATCACTCTAAAAGCTGATGTATCTTGTTCATTCACTCAGAGAACTATGGTAGTAGATTACTCAGGTGACTTCAGTATTTTAAATTCCACAGAAAACAAGACAATGTGCATCCTCCTAGTGGATAGTAATGGGGATGAACCAGGATGAAATATAACTTCAAATTTAGAACAAACAAAAAGGTTTTTTTCTGTCCCGCTGTGATGACAGCTCTGAAATTATATAGATGATCGAAATGTAACCAAAAACAGTTCAGGGGCTCTTACAATTTAAAAAAAAAGCATAAAGTGTATCCAATCACTTGGGGAAATAAAACAGTACAACGACACAAATAAATGCAAAAACAACAACGACAACTAAATATTACCGTATCGATAACATACAAAATTCACAGACGCCAAGTAAGACATATAACTACAAGACTTCACTGGAAGGTTAAAGTATTCCCAGTTAAACGCCTGTTAAATAGTCACAAACACGGACAACGGTAAGCATTTAGCTTACAATAACAACCAAGGCAGTGCTGCTCCAAATATAACTAGCACCCAGTTAAACCAATTTTCTACTCTGACACTTGAGGGCCAAGTAGATATTAGATTAAATATATTGCACCAACCATAATCCAGTATTCCAAACGGTTTCCAGTACCCAAAAAAGTGTTTGTCGCTATCCTTCCCCAAATCTGTCAGAGGACCTCTTTTCCACCTCGTAACCACCTCGCGCCAAAATTCTGAACAGTTTACGCAGCGTTTCGCAATGCCACGTAACTGTATTCCGTGAATACGGATTACATACAAGCGTTGCGCAATATCCGCAAGCGTTGGTGCAGTACAGACGGGGCTGGCGTAACTAGCTAGCTAGTTGATCCCTTGAAATGGTAACTTTGTTTAACGATTATTTTGCGACATATATACTGAACTCAAGTAACCGATTCAACACTAGCTGTTTAGTATGAAAGTATCAATGTCGTAGAATATTGTACTAGCTTTGTTTGTGTTAGTCTGCTCAAGCTAAACTACCTGTGTTAGCTTGGTTGCTTATCGCTAATGTGTGTAATGCTAACAAGTTAGCTACGTCATTAAGCTAATTACGGACAGACGAAAATGGTACGATCTGAAATGTCAAGTTTCAAACGGGATTTTTCACTGTCTAGGTTTATTTTAACTGAATACTGTAATAGTATACGTGCTAGCTCTCGGCTAAATCTACGTTGAAAGGCTAGGTGCTCTTATTCTTTGTTAATCAGTGTTTTGTCTGCAGCGTCAACCGTATCCTAATGAGTTTTTAGGAAGACTTCGGTTTTATTCATACAAATAATATATCCTTTAAAATGCGTAACACAAACATTAGATGACAATTTCTCATGTAAATACAATACCCTATAAGTACAGGCCGTTTATTTGACTGGAATGTAGTTTAAAAACGTGTGTCTTATCCAGTTAAAATGTAGTCGTGATTTAAGAGCTTTCCTTTGCCTTTCTGACTAGTTAACTAGTTAGGTGAAATGCTGAAAAGAATAATTTCCTCACTATTTTCTATTTGAATCAACAATATGGTCAGTATTTACAGTTAATAAATCAACTTGCAACATACACGTTGTTGTTTTAAGTTTAATAAATGTATCAGTTAAAGATTTAGCATTTAAGATTTTGCCGAAATGAAAAGTGTAAACCAAGTTATTCAGAATAATTAACTTTGTAAGTCGCCCCTCATATATTCCCCTTTACAATATACAGGACAGATCACATGTTTTTTGGTTGTTTTTTAATTAATTGCTTAGATCTGTTAATAACCTTGGCTTTAGTATTCAAAATATCTGTACATTGGGTTAATTATGGGAGCAAAACAGTTAATATGCTGTTATGAATTGTGGAGAAATTGGATTTTTATCAATTTCCAATAGGAGTGGACAGTTTCAGGAAAAGTTTAAATGGTATTAATCACACTCCCTTAGTTTGGGTTTTTAAAATCAGCTAAAAACAGTTTTGTTCCAAAAGGCTTTTATGTTAAGGTTTATTTTTCTATTCTATATTTTTAGGCTTACTTTTATCTTGTGCGTGATTTAATCTTGTACAACTCTTTGTAACTCCCTGTGTGAATAGGCTCTTTGTACACTTTACTTACTAACGTTGATTCAAATTAACCAACATCTTTTCTTTACTTCTACTTTCTTGAGGATTAAAGTATAAAATAGAGGTTGCTATTTTTTGTTATTTCCAAAAAATAACAGAAATGTATAAAAAGCCCTATGCTGAGAAAAATTTGCAGTTAGGGTTTAAAAGGCCATTACAAGTTGTTAAAATCTAAATGTAGTGGATTTAAAAAAAGATTGAATCTAAAGTGTTCAAAATAACAAAATATACAGCAAACCTTTATAATAAATTAATAAAATGTAATCATATGTTTATTATGTTAAATTAAGAACTGTCAGGAGGCGTACGTTTATTTAATCTACATTTCACAGCCTAAATTAAACCGAAAATGCCAGTAATTATAGTTTGTTGTTTTTGAAGCTGATGATGTGCTTAACTAGTTTAATCACTTTGTCTGATTTTGCACTTTAGAAAACATTTCTGTTATTCAGCTGCTAATTTAATTTTTTGTGGCTTTGAGGCAATTCTACATTAGCTGAAGTCTCTTTATTTTTAGTCAACAACACAATGTGACAAAACAGTTAGATATGCTTGTGTGCTGATTATCTTCAAGGACGTGTTCCTAATGATCCGGCGTCACAAGACGACGATCTTCACAGACGCCAAGGAATGCACCACCGTGTATGAGCTGAAGCGGATTGTTGAAGGAATACTTAAAAGACCTCCGGAGGATCAGCGGCTCTACAAAGTCCGTTTAAAACTCAAGAGTGAACAATTTAAAAATTTCCTTCATGGACTTTAAGCCAAGGGGTTTACCTTGTAATATCTTCCATTCTTGCCCTGCAGGATGATCAGTTGCTAGAAGACAGTAAAACTCTGGGGGATTGTGGATTCACCAATCAGACTGCCAGACCTCAAGCACCTGCTACAGTTGGTCTGGCCTTCCGTGTAAATGGTAAATATTGTTTGATCTATTTGTTTGCTCCTTGTACACAGGGAACCTCTTTGACAGAATGTCTGCTGCTGAATTACCAAACTCGTAGTTCCCTAGAAAACATAAGATAATGTATCCAGGCAAGAGCAAAGAATTACAGCAATGGATAAGCATCAAAACTAGGACTGGGCAATAAAATAAACACTGTGCAACATTTGCTCTCAGTGTTTAGAAAGTATTTTGAGATAGATGAAGTGATTTTTCTTTTTTTTTTTTTTTTTTTTTTCTCATCAATATTTATCACTTGGCGTGTGTTGATGCTATGTGTGAGTTGTTCTTCCCAAAAACTCTGGAGAGGTTCAAATCCGTCCCTGAATGAGTCAGGTAACCCAGAACGGTGTTTTACACTAAGCGGAGAACCCCTTACACCCAAGAGCTAGCTAAGCTAAGAGTTATGCAACAAAACAGATATGATCCTTACCTGATCAGACATATATTTGGTTCTGTGATTTGGGATTTAATCTAGAGAGGTGAATATTTCTTTGTATCTTCAAGGAACTTCATGATTTCTCAGTCTGCTGCTCCATAGTGGTTTGCTAACACGCGGGGTGCCTGTTTAATTTTGCCACAGAGCTGGCAGTTGCTTTCGGGAGCATTAAACCTGAAACGTACACGTCTTACCCACCTTGTGGCTAAAAGTTACACAAGATCAGATCTCAGTTTGTTTTGTTTTTTCTTTTTCTTTTTCTATTCCAAATCAAATTCTTTCATTTTTGTTTTTCCACTTCTGTTTCTTAAAATCAAATTGCAGATGAAGAAATTATTTGTTAGAATATGCTTTATTTCAGTCATCTCTTCTGAGAAAATGTTTTTTTTTTATATGTAAAAACAAGACTTTTATTCTAATAAACAAAACAAAATCTTTCTTTTGGATAATAACATACATGACCAGCATAGTGCACACGCTTAGCAGCTGAAGTAGGGTGGAAACAATCAGATGAATCGATTCTAAGAGTAATCGTTAATTAATTTAGCAATCGCTTAATCGTAACTGGACTACACTGACTCTAAAACAAGCCTTTAGCTGAAAGAGCAACTCCTTCAGAGCAGTAATCAGTTCAGAATTGTAAAAAACAAAACTTAAAGCATTTTGCATTTAAGATGAAAACCCCTTTTTTGTCTGTCAATATTCTCTATCTAGGAGAATAGTTTTAGTTTCACCTGGTTTAAATTCTCTAAACAAAAATCTTAAAGGAACCTTTTTCTATCCGATTATTAAATTAACAAAAAAAAAATCAACAGATTAATGTATTAGAAAAATAATGCTTAGTTGCAGCCCTAAACTGAAGATTTAAAGCTATTTTTTTTGTATCCACTTACTGTCTACATTCAGGGAATAAGGTTTTTTCTGCCTATAAATAACTTCTACCAGCACAGTTGGTTTCCTTTTTCTGATCAGAGATCTTAATCAGATGAGTGATTTTGCTCAAAACTGGACCAGAACCACAATAATCATAATATAGTGTTTAGGAAGTATTAAGAAAAAAATACAAAGGTAATTTGTCAGGTTTTAGAATTTTTTTCAGTATTTTATTTAACAAGTCTGCAGTGTATTCTTAGTAATAAAAGGTAGAAATTGTAGAAGGGAGATAAATTTAGGCTTCAGCTCTTTGTTTTAGTGATAAGTTAAAATGTGAAAATGTCCAGAAATGCCACACGAGAGGTTGTGGATTAATTGTATTAACAGGAAATAGATTTTCATCCTAAATTCAAAACTTGGATATTGTGGCTTAATTACTGTCCTGGTTAAGGCAACGTTTTAGACTCTATCCTCTGGCAACTATTCAATCATAAAATTAGTTGGTTAGTTATTGATTTCTCTTGATTTATACAACAAATTATTTCAGCCATTCTAAGCATAAATGTAAAAGCCTTGTATAGAAAAAATGTTTAACACGGAAGTTAAAAACATAAATGAAACAAATCTTTCAGTTTATCAGTCAGATTCCTTTATTGAAAGCTGTTGTGATCAACAGACATTTCCAGTCCCCATTTAAAGAACTGAAATGTTTAAATACGAATAATATTCTAAAGCAGTTTAAATGTTTTTTTTATTTGATTTTATTTGATTGTCATACACAGAACTCCCTCTAGAGTTAAAGTGTTGACATCCAATCAGTCACCGTGTCTTTCAGCAGCACAGCTAATCCTTCTCTTCTGATTTGCTTAAACAACTATATGAGGCTGAAGTAGGCTCCCCCAGATGTCCTTTCCTGTCTGAACGCTCACAGTGGCGCGCCTCTGACATGATTTAAGTCAACCATTAAACTCTGCTGTCATGGTGAAGCTCATGTTTCTCCCTCTCCTCTGCCTTCCAGATGAGATGTTTGAGCAGCTGTATATCGAGGCCTTCTCCAGCCCCCCAGAACTCCCTGACGTGATGAAACCTCAGGACTCTGGTAGCACTGCCAACGAGCAAGCGGTGCAGTGATGGCGACGGCGGGAAGGATGGGAGTGGGTGTGTGTGGATTAACTGGAGTGAAGAAGTAATCTAATTTAATGAATGCGGACATTGTAGGTAACCAAGCCTGCCCACGTTACCTTCATGCCATCACATCAGCGTCCCACCTCTGCCCCCTCGTTAAATTACTTCACACGTCTTTCTTTTCTGTTTTTTTGTTGTTTTTTTTTTTTTTTTTTACCTCTGGTTTCCGCACCATGTGCAGCCCTTCTCCTTGAATTTACTCTAAAGCACCAACTGTCACAGACATTGGAGTGATAAGGTTGGTTTGGAAAAGTCTGAGTGTATGTAAGCGCGTGTCTTTGAGTTGTTGTAATTATTCTCATTAGCATTTTCTTTTTTTGGGGGCGAGGAGTCAGATTCATAGTTGTGTTGCAGTGCTCCAGATGTAAAATGTTGGGTTAAATAATTCAGTATTCGAATCAGAAAACTGCATGAACAAGTTCAGAGCAAAGGTTTCCGAACAACCACTGAGATGTTCACCTGGTCTGATCCTCTCAGCTTTTTACTCCACATTATCATTCTGACACTTTTAAAACTGCAGCTTGTTTAATGGGTATGTATGGGTTGTCAGTCTGTTGTGTTTCATGCACTGAGACCAGAGGCAGGCCAGAAGATGGATGTTTTTGGTGAAAGCACATTTGGTCTGTGACATAACGGTAAACACCGATGGAGAACCTCCTTGTGTTCTACTTTAATTCTTTTATATACTTACATCATGTCACCAACATTATTGTGGTATCTCTTACCCATAGGCACACAAACAATGCTTGTAACTGTGAGTTCGCTTGATTAAAAAGTTTTTCCTGTTTTGTTTTTTTTTCATTCCTCTGCAGTTCTTTAAAACCTTTTTTTTTATTAATAGATGACGACAGTTATGTAATTTACAGGAGAACGGAGTTGAAGCAGCAATATTTCCTCTTAGAGAAGCAGGTGTTCATGTAAAAACTCTTGCATTTGACTAAAGCCTTCCTGGAATTAAAATGTTTAAGTCAATGAGACTGAAAAAACCAACAAAAATGGCCACTATTACTTAATATCCCTCTGCATCTTTAGATGATAAAATATTCAAACTCCGTGCTGCTCAGGATTTTGCTGAATGCATTAATGCACCGTCACGACCTGCAACATGGTTGAATCAATGAAGCTGTTTAATACATATGCATCTTGTAACATTGAAAGTTATTTTATCTGATTCAAAAGGTCAAACTCAAGTCATTACACATGGAGGCATGTTTTATTCAGTATGTTTGAAAGATTATAGCTCACACCTTCCAAAAGAAAAGCATTCAGTTTCAGTGGGAAACATTGAATATGATAATGCAGAAACGTAAAAAGGCTACGCATGTACTGCAGGGTATATCTTCAATCAGTTCCTGTATTAGGGTTTGTTTTTTTTTTTAACCCAGTGCCCTTCATGTTTTAGATCTTTTCCTGCTTTAGCAGCCATCAGTTGATAGCGGTTGTGCTGAAACTTGGACGTATCTAAGCCATGCTGGAAAGAGTCTATTAGTGGCCTTTGGGTTGTTTGGTCTACTGTCTCTCCTTTCTATGTTAAAACACAGTAAAGGGACAGCAGCAAATGACAGTACCCTTAAAACCATTTCTTATAGTTGAAGCTTGTTTATTTCTGTTCCACTTCTTTCTTTTAGTTTTCCAGAGTCCTGCATACAACACTGAACAACCAGCTACATTAGTGATCATCTTTTGAATCCTGCTTGTTGGAGAGCAGGGATCTTTAACGGCAGTCGTTGAATGCCATCCCTGCTCCATTTAACACCCAAGTCATTAAATATGAACTTCATTTAGGTGTGTTTCATTAGAGACGCATCCAAATGTTGCAGACTTCTGTTGTGGGTGGCTGTTAGTGAGCCAAAGGTTGACCAAGGATGGACCAGAGTGTTGAACTTTGACCCCGCATCTTTATACAGCCAACGGTAAAGTATTTAAGGGTTTAATATTGTTTTTAACATTTAAAATAAATCACATTTCTGAATATTTCCTTTTTTTAACGTAATATTGCAATATTAACTTTAAATTGAGAAAAACTGAAAAGAATTAATTTCTATGTCTGGTTTTGTGAAAAAGCGATATAAACTGGCTAAGAATGAGCTGCTGAAAGTATTACTTGTATAATATTACTTGTATGTATGTATTACTACATAATGGTTCCTTATTTGAGTAAATGTGTGGGTGAACAAACACTTGAATTACAGTCTTAAACCGACTAACACAGACTTCAGAAGATGTCTATTAAAGTTCCAGGAATTTACTCGTATACAGTGATACACCTACGAAAAAAGGCAGGGATAAGTAGTACTTTAGAATGCAGTAGAAGTATGAAGCTTCAACCAGACTGAACCATCTTCCAGGTCCAGGTTTGAATATTACTTGACAAATGCTTTTTTTTTTTTTTAATCTAGGCAACCAGATGTTGGCAGCATAAACTGAAAGCAAAGTGTTTTTTGGCATTTTTTACTTTCGAACACTTCATGGAAATATGCTCACTAAATGAGGTATTTCCATGTTCTGTGAATGATTTAGACAATGTTAAACTTGAAAAACATAAACAATCGGAACATTGTATCTATGGAAGCCATATTGGATATTAAGTGTAATTTGAGAGAGTGATTCTGGCGATTTTGAATCTTGAATTTTATAAATATCTTTATATGGTTAAACATGTTACTACACCTTTTAACCAATTCAGTGCCAGTGAATAGCAAAGTTATTTTTTTTTTTTATTTTCTAAGTTTTTATGACAAAACACCCCAGATAACCTAAACAAACAACAATCATGTTGTACTACTGCTCACAATGTCTCTGAATGTATTGCTACATGAAAACTTTACATTTTCTGCACTGATACCTACTATACCATGATGACGGTTCAGTTATTTAACAAAGCACTATAAATTAGGAAGGGTGAATATAAACTTCCTTCAAACTAAAGGATTTGTCGTATATTTTATTTTAGATTTTTTTTCAGTGTTTTTTTTAAGTTATAAAATTTGATTTAGTTCCATTTAGCAACTTTTCATTTGACTGGATAATTTACTCATTTGATAAACTTAATTTGATCAAAATATTGAATAAACATTTAACACGTTTTTTTGAGGGTGTGGTTTTAAACAATTGTTGGTTTGTTTTTTTCTAAACAACATGACCGGGCTTCCATACGTCAGCCTCATTAACACTTGGTCGCAGCATCGCTTCATCCAGCAGCTGCCTGCTGAGCTCCATCGGCCTCCCAAACGAATGTTTTCTATCCCAAATATGGACCGGGAATGTCCAGGATGACGTCTTGAGTTAGGGGGGGATGCGGGCTTGTAACCACATTTATTTAACTACGCCTCCTCCGGTCTGAAGTCATGCTGGTAGGCATTGGACAGGAAGAGAGTTGGAAAAAAGAAACGAGACGCCCTCCCTCCCTCCCTCTCTCCTCCTCCTCCTCCTCCTCCTGCTGCTGCTGCTCTCTGAGCGGATAACGGTGTCTGTCCAAGAAGTTATTCAGGACCAAGGGAGACAAAAGCGCTCAATCCGTCAATCCATCGTCGATCCGCGCCCACCCGCATAGATGTTTTACCTTTAGAGTGAAAAGCAGCCGCCTGTGATCAGACCATGGAGGATTTAGGTGAGTAGCGCAGCTGCTCTTTGGAACTACATGTTGGGATATCTTGAAGGAAATCTGTGGGAAGGGGCGGTCTGTCCAAACAGAGGAAATTTGCTCTCTGTTGATCATGGCACTTAGAGAGCAGTTGGGTTTTTTATGTTGGAAGCTTCAAAATAACCAGTTTCAGGAGAAAAGGATGCAAAAACAAATCCATTAGATGTTTTCTATTCCATATATGTTTGTATTCATTTGCCTTGAAGTTCTTTGCAATCTTTTTAAATTTAAAGTAAAACTATAAATGCTTTTAAAAAATGTGTCTTGCATTTTTATTTGGGACACCTGAGTTAAAATTTGTAGAACTGCTTCTACAAGCATCCAGACCCTAACTAGACCCTTTAATAGACTCTCTAACCTAACAGGGTCCCCTCCACAATTCTCCTTTTTACTTATCTCCCCATCAAATATAAACGGAGTCCTGCTCAATAAAAGCAACCCCACAGTATGACGCTGCCACCATTGTGTTTATCATATAGTGAGTACAAATGCACACAAGACTTTTCAGATCTTTTCTTTTTTTTTCGCTTTGGAAATTCTGAATACCTTTTTCTTCATTTTTCAATAACTATTCAAATAGACTCAAATTATTCCCACTATATAATTAAGCCGGATTTTACTTTGTTGTTATCTGTACAGAGGTTCCTCTACCACATATCTGCTATGTCCCATACACTGATTGTGAAAATCTGCACAAACCTGAAATAATATGACTTTTTTTTCCTTACGTGTGCTGGGTAATACCTCCATCACAGCTGAGGATTTCTGCAGCTCCTCCATAGTTATTACTGACCTCTCGGCTGCTTCTGTTGTTAAAGCGTCATTTCCATTCAAATGATGAGCTCTATCACCAAAGCTTGAGATATTGTTTAAAAAAGTAACCCTTCCTATTCACAGTTTTGTTTGTCTCTGTCTTATCAGAGAAAAATCGGAATAAAATCCTCATTCGTTTTTGGTTTTAACATGAAAATGTGGGAAAAGTTTAAGCAGTGTGATTATTTTTGCAAAGTTCTGTATCCTGAACATTTTATTTCAGAGATGCGGTTTACAAGTATGAAAGCCACACATGCAAACATGACTTGTAAACCAATAAACGACTCCACATCTGCCTGACCGCCGCCGAGTTTCTGCTAATTCAAGGAAGTCTTTGTAAATTAAATTTGAAATGATCCACAGTTGTCCTCTTGCATCCATTATCACTGACAAGCTGAGAGAGAAAAAGAACTCTTATTAACAGAGTGGCTCTGTTTGAAAACATAAAGGGATTTTCTTTTCCTTAATTATGAATGCTTTTTTTTTTCTTAAGCGCAACATTTTCATGGAACTCACTCTCTGTGTTTTAGAGTAGGTGTGTTAGAAAGGCCCTGAAATAGCCCAGAGCGACTCTTCCATTTCAGCAAGCCACATAGTTTCACGGGGAAAAAAAAGAGAAGGTCTTTCTCTCTGCCGCCCATTCGCCATTTGCTTTTTTTTCCTTTTTTTTTTCAATCTGAAGTCATTGGGCACTTTTGCTTCTCCAGCAACAAGGGGGTGGGTGGCAAGATGTAGCTCATCTGGGCACATCTGGATCAGATTGCACACACTGAGGCAGCGTTACTTGGGGCAACTAGGGTCGTGTTCATCTCAGTTTACACAGATTTTTGTGGATCGGGCGAAACTTTCAGTGAGTGAGACCACTTGTTAGAAGCACTCATTGGCCAAGACAAACAAAGTCAGCAGGCAGAGCTAAATATGGTCATAATTCCCATTAAGAGAAGTTCAGCTCCTTATATGTGCAGTCTGTGTAAGTGTGTGTTTGAGGGACGACGAGACACAGCAGGCATCCAGCCTCCAACACATGGCCATACCTCAAGTGTGAATCATCTGGGTGAGAAAGTGGCCACAATGCCGGATACCTCCATGTCCTTCGTGTCTCACATCTGATTCAACTAGAAAATTTCACAAGAGTTCATGAGTGGTTCAAACATTTTAGAGGTGAGGAGCAGAAGCTTTATTTTGAACTGGAGCACAGTAACATTTTCCATCAAATCTTAAATTAAAGGCAATAAAATACTATAAAGATCTAACACACCTACAGAGAGAAAGTGAATTTTTAATCAAACATGCAGCTTCTGCCACACTCACTAGCAGCTTGAGTAAATATGTTGTTTACCCTAAAATAAATATGCATTTTATTGCAACAGAATGATCTTATTGTGAAAAATGTAGAGAAATACAGAGTAAATCCTTTTCGTACAGGAAAGTACATTCAGTTTTTTTCACCTGTGCCAAAAGTTTTAGCGACTCCTTCAGTTCATATTTAGGACAGAGAGTAACTAGTCACATTTACCTGACTAAACCTTTAGTTAAAATATATTTCTTTGAATCTTTTTAGTCTTCACTTCTACTTTATTGATATTAGTTTGAAGTATGAATACGATTTTTGGATAGAAAATAAGATGCTTTGACGCCAACATTGACAATGGACACAAAAATGCAGTTTATTTTCAAGTGAGACCTCCTGTTTGTTAACAAGCTTTGTTGTTGCAATGAAATTTTTGTATCTGCTGAAGCAGCTCGGTATTTATTGGTACTGGTACAGGAGTTTGAGACCCTTAACAACAGCTCTTCATTACTGGCTAAATATGATTAAGTGCAGCTAATTTGGAGAATGAAGAATAAATATTTAAACAAACGCATGTTTTAGCATTTTCTTCGTTGACTAATTGCTTTGCATTTACAAAATAAATTGACTTTAAATATAACAGAATTTGTTTTTTTCTAGTTTTTATGGGAAAAATGTTTTTTCTAACATAATCTTTCACAATTTCCAGCAGCCCGTTTAACATGTATTTAATTCTTTCTTTATTTTAAAACCTAAAATTTGAAATGGCACAGTTGTTGTAGAAAAAAACACACCCACTCTGATAGATATTTATTAGATATGTTATGTTCTTTTTAAAAAACGGTCATGGTATGTTTGTGGCTCTAATCCACTTTTATTAACTGGACTAAGGTCAAGTACATGTCTTTGGATTGTAAAGGTTGTAGCCTCTGCACTAGAAGTTCTTTGCTTTGTTCTTTGGGGCGACAGTGACTCATTAGGTAAAGTAGTCATCTTACAATGTGAAAGTTTGTTTTATTTCATCTTCCATATAGATATGTACCCCAGGGCAAGACACTAAACTCAGTATATGTAATTTGTGCATTTGTGTAAGAATTTGTGATTTGAACCGCTTTGAATGATCCATATAAATAGAAATGTGTAATTAGGGTCCATCAGTTTATAACTAATATCACTTAATTGACTTGACTTCAAAAACTTAATCTTGTGAAAAAAAATAAATGAATTTTGAACTCTTGCATTTTTACTTTTTTATATCCCTTTAACAGTTACCTCTGTAGCTTCAAAAAGACTGAAAAGTGAATCGAAGAACACAGAGACCATCTCCTGATTGAAGTGTTGATTAATAATTTTTGAACAAGCTGATTTCTGCCATTAAATACCATCAAAGCCAACGCCACAAAAGACTCCTGATTCCCATTACACTCAAACTCATTTAAAATGATTTTTATGTCAAGCTATCCCCTTGGAAAAATTATATTTGAAACAGAATCAATGTTATTGGAGGAAATTTTTATGTTTTGCTTTAATCAAACTGATCGGTGACAACTTGCTGACTTTAAACGAGTGCCCCGTCTGTTTCCAAGCTGTGATTAAGGCTGTGCTTTATAAAACTTGGCACCTCACGCCGGAGTAATGCAGGATCAATCACATACCTCATGTCAGCCAAAAATGCTGTTTGGTGAAATTACACCCAACTTCCAAAAGACATTGTTGAAAATGTTAATATTTCTGTCAATCATTCCTTAAAGTGAAACACGCACTGTATACAGATCAGAGTAAAATATCTTTTGGTGATTTTGTTGATTGTGTTTTAAAGAAAGTGAAAACCTATAATTCAGTGTCAGAAAATTAAAAGATCAAGTAAGAACAACAAAAATGGATATTCTAAACAGAAAAAATCAGGCACATTAGAAGTATGTTAATTTTAATGCACTCACTGCTCCTTTTGGGTGAAATACTGCATCAACCTGGCATAGCATGGATTTGAGACAGAGACCCAGGTTGCTATGATAGGGCTCTTAACATCATCTGCATTGTGGGGTTTGCTGTCTCTCACTGTCCTCTTGAACCCCCCTATAGATTCTCTATAATGTTTCAGGTTGGATCAGTTTGCTAGCCAATCAATTACAGTACCTCTATGGTCAATGGACCAGCTTTTGGTGCTGAGGCAGTGTGAGCCTGAATTAATGAAAAATGAAATCAGCATTCCCAAACAACTTAACAGCAGATTACATCTCACCATTGTTGACTGTTGAAACTTCACATTGGAAAAGATGTTAATTCAGTGTTGAACTGTCATCAAAAAGGTTTATTTTTGGTTGGCTATCAAACACTCATGCAGTTTTAGCCAATTAAGCAATGTGGAAAAGAGGTCATTCAATCTGTTATTTTGCGGTCAAATTCTAATGATTGAAATGCCAACATTACATCTATGGCATGCAACACATATGATAAGGAGCATTTAACGGGTTATATGTAGGTGAGAAAATAGATAAATTAGAAGGTTCTATTTAGTTGTGATAGCTATAGAGTGTCTTCTATGTTGCACACTTGAGTTTTTCTAACAGATGGTCTGCATTACAAATGAAAAACCATGAATTATTTATAAAATGTACTTTATCCTAAAATCTGGAGGCTGTTGGAAATTTTTTTTTGTTATGCAAACATGATGATAGTAAGGTCTGAATTTCTTCTTTTGTATGTTTAATTCCCTTTATGTAAAATCAAATAATCTATTTTTTGTGACCAAAACTACTACATAGTCCAATTAAAAAGTTAGGAGAATATTACTTGTTTAGGAGATAAACCATCATGTCTTCGAGTCCTAAATTGTTATGAACATTTACTTTCCATTACATGTTCTGCAGTGTAATGTTTTTGGAAATACAGGACTGGTGCTGTACCTTATCTGATAAGTCATTCCTAAAACTGAACAGCTTGACCTTGCTGCAATAAAACATCTAATTGTTTTTCCCAAAACATCTTTGCTTCTTCAGACAGCTTTTGCTAGAGGATTACTTTTGTAATGATGCAACATACAGCCCATGGCTATTACACAACATCTACTTTATGCTTGAATGTTTTTGCAGAACTGGAAAGTTGCTTCAATGACAACCTGCTGCACTCAAGGTACAGAAAATAATGTTATCAAAGGCCCATCCTTCCAGCAGCTGTTGAATTTTATACCCATCACCAATTCAAACTGACTTAGGGCTTGCATCCCTGCAGTTTTTGTTTAGTGATTGTTTTTTTATGCATAAATAAAACATAAAATCACATTTTGTACATTTATTAAAAAAACATTCAGATGCACATTGCTTTAACTGGTAATATTTACCCACATTTTCTTTTCTCATAGCGTACCCATACTGTACAGTCTCTTATTATTTTGTGTTCAGTTGTTTTTAAACTCTTTGTGTGTTTCTTTAGTTTTTAATGTTGGTCAAAATGCTTTAAAGGTTTTTAGTTGTAATCCATATTTTTTTTTGCCACTGATCTCTAAAAAAGTAGTATCCACACCATGGTTGAAGGAGCTTTTCTAGAATTGCACCGCTCAAGGTGACTGTACATTGGGGTACCTCTGCTATCTTGATGTTCTTATTTTGAAGGGAACTGTAGTTTCTCTGTTTGTGGATTTTTTATTTTCCAGAGTTTTTTTGCCCCTGATTTTGAATGCTGTGCAACTAGAAGTATTTTTGCAGTTTTTTTTATTTTTTTTTTATTTGAGTTAAAACAAGGTAGAGGACGCAGAGCAGGAGCACTGAGAAGAGAGTGTAGCAGGAAATAAAAGCTGTCTCTTCCATCAGTTATTGTGGGCACTTCAGATCTTTAGGGGGCAAGTTAGATCCCCAAGTCCTAGCAAGGACCCAGTCAGAATATTGGCATTGCAGTATTATGGATTTTTTTTAACGGGGCTTCAGGGTCATATCCCTGACTCCAGCATCTCTCTGGTTGGCTCTCAGACCACAAAAGTAAACAGACATTCAAAGAAGTCTGGAAATATCAAGGAAGGCAGTTGGTAGTGCTTGTGAACAAGAGAGGGTCTCATTTAAGACTACTGCTTTACTACTGTATAGATTAGTCTCTGCAGCCCAGATATTGAACTTTTGACATTTGGTTTTTATCCATATTGTTTGCCGAGAAAGTTTACCAGTGCTATTATGGTAACTGTTTACATTCCACCTTTTGCCCACACTGCATGTGATGTCACCAGTTCTGTTGTTGCTAAGCTTCGGACACAACAGCCAAATGCATTTTTGGCAATAATTGGTAATAATCATGCCTCACCCTCTGCTACCCTTCCAATGTTCCAACAGGTTGTTAGCTGCTGTACTAGCAAAAGCAAAACTTTGGACTTTCTTTATGCAAATGTCAAGGACTCCTACTGTGCACTGTGTCAGCCACAGGGACCGGACATCGGTGCGATGATTGAGTGTGTGACTGACTACATAAACCTTTGTGTAGATAACCCCATCCCCATCAGAACAGTGAAATGCTTGTCCAATAGTAAAACCTAGATCATCAGTGATATAAGGTAACCGCTAAACAAGAACAAAGAGCATTCAGTAAGGAAAACAGGACATTTTTCAGTAATATATAAATCCAACTTAAGGTCAAAGCAATTAGGTATAAGGGAAGAGGATGGAAAGCAAGCTCCAGTAGACCAATATAAGAGATGTGTGGTCAGGGATGAAGGAGATCACAGGCTTCAAGCACAAGGAGGATCAAACAAGTGAATGTCTGGACAGAGCAAATGAACTGAATACATTCTTCAATAGGTTCATTTAAGGAACAAGGTCACCATACTTCTCGCCTGCCCAAAGGAAAATACATATTAACATATATGGAACACCTCAAGTGTTTTAGCTCCCACCTCTGCCATTGACTCTCCCCCTTCTATCCATTTGTTCTCAGCCAGGTCAGAAGATGGTGCTGCTCCCTTCCCCTTCCACCTAACTGTCTCTAGAAGTCAAATGAAAGGGTAACTGCAGAGACAAAATAGTAATCAGTAAAGTATTTTTTTTAATGAATTGTATGTATTTAAAGACTGGTTTCACATTTGCATAATCCAGGAATCTTTTTCCTTTTCCATACCTCATATTTTAAACAACAACCCCACAGTCTTTTCATGTTTCTTTGGAAAGCAGAGGCTCTATCCTAATCCTGCCATTAATTTTTTTACAGTTTTCAATCCATACCTATTGAAAATGTTATTTTAAGAGAAATAAAATGCAGTCACATAAACAGGTTATGAATACTAGGTTGCATCTCCCTCTATAGACCTGCCTAGTGGTGAATTTCGTATTCTGAAATAACTAAAATCAACACGATTACAAATTTCAAGGTTATGAAAGAGTTTATCCAAAACAGTAGCCTTTCTGGTGAACTTGGCGATTACTCATGCTCGGACCACATTTAACACGCTTTGCACAGACCGGGACCTGTCAGCTCTAAATGATGCCAAGCAGCTGCAGAGACTGACTCCAAAGCTTTACTTTGTTTTTGGGCAGCTTCCACTCCTGTCAGCTCTTGAGTGAGAGCGTGGGGGCGGCCAACTGGTGGAATCAGTTTGGATATCAGCAGCCAAGCACTCTTCCTCCTCTGTTTCCTCTGCACACTGGCATGTCTCAAATATGAATCTCTCTCCCAATAACTTCAGCAGGAAGACGTATTCACCCCTTTCAGTCATGACAGCTCCGACTGCCCTGTCCTTTGCCTGATTAGCTCTGAAGATGCTTGTTGTGCTCTGTGTTGTGTGTGCTCTGACTTTCTGCTGTGTTTTGGTCACGCTTGCTGTCTGTCTCTCCTCAGGAGTGCCTGAGCTGCCTAACTACCCTCTCAGTCCTCGTATTGTAGTGTTTGGTACGTAACTGTCTGTGCATGTTCGTGTTGCATCTTTGCTCAGTCAAACATTTGCATAACCTTGGTTTAGATTTTATGTTAATACTTTTTTTCACTTCCACATCTACGCTCTATCAATGATGACCTAAATCTAGAATCAATTACGTACAAAGCTTGGTTTACATAAGAAAATGAACTAAACTCTACAGTAAATTTAGCAAAAGTTTTAACAACCAATGCCCTCTTCCTTCCAGATGCCCTCCTTGCAGACTTAGAGAACACCAGCTCTCCTTTGCCTCGTTGTCCCGTCTTGCTCACCTCTGAACCTCCACAGAATCCTGATGCCAACTCCCACGACTCGGCCCAGGCTCGACCGCCACCGCCCGCATACACACCACAGCAGGTGTGCAGTCTGGGATTCATTATTGTATCATAGTAATGTGTTTCTTAGGAAAAATATATCTCCTCCCCATTACCAATTGTCTGTTTTTGTTTCTCAGACTGTTTCTGCTGCAATGAAGTCTTCAACCAACTCCAACCCAGACAAATTATACAGGTCAGTCCCGCATTCTTTATCCCATTTTGAACAAATCAAATTCAATTAAAAAACATCTAAAATTTAACATCTTTAAACTAAAGTTTATGTTTTTGTTCCTACTCCAGATATAAGAGTGATATAAGAAGATATTCAATGACCGCCCCTATGAATGTTTATAAATATTTGTAGGCTACACACAATAGATAAGGCTTACCATCATATAGCCTATGGATATTAATCGAAAAAAGGATGTAATGAGCAAACCGAAGTCTGTGATAATAATTTTCTCCAATTGAATAAAAACAAAACTGAGGTAATAATTTTAAGACCAAAGGAAGAGACATTGAGAGTTCGTTCACAGCTTCAGCTACTACAGCTAGAAACCACCGATTATGGCATGGCATGTCATGACGGACTCAAACCTGAACCTTCAGAGGCACATAAAGGTAGTCACTAAGTCAGCCTTTTATAATCCAAAGAACATTTCCAGAATCAAAGGACTAATTGGGTTCCAGCAGGACTAGAAAAACCTCATTTATCTTTAGTAGAATTGAGTACTGCAACAGTGTCTTCATAAATTTGCCTAAAAGTCCATTAGATAGCTGCAGCTGATCAAAACACTGCTGCCCAGTTCTGAAGTCCTTCCACTGGCTTCCTGTAGGATAGACTTTAAAATCCTTCTGTTAGTCTATAAATCACTGAATGGATCAGTAACAAAATGCATAACAGATTTGTTGTCAGTGTACCAACCTCCTAGGCCACTCAGGTCTACTAGTTCAAGCCTACTCTGTCCACCCAGAACCAGAACTAAACATGGAGAAGCAGATAAATGGAGATGCTCCACTTAGTTGGAACAAACTCACAGAAGACTGTAAAAGTGCTGAAAGCCTGAGTTCTTTAAGTCAAAGTTAAAAACCCAATTTGTTTATATATTTAGTTTAAGGTTGTGGTCCAACTGTTTGATTTGTTTTACTACCTGCTCATGTTTTAGTCATCACTTGCTTTTATTAGACTTCTATTTCATTGTTTAATTCATGTAAAACACTTCTGTCCTTGTATTGAATTGTGCCATTCAATTAAACTTGTCTTGCCCTATAAGCAACGGGTGTGTACTTCTCAGCTGGGAGACCAAATCCAGTAGCAGGAGATCAGTAGATATGTATTCATTCTTGCAAAAGGGCCTGATTGTAACGTGATATCTTTTGACAGGATTCACTGATGCAGCAGCTTTTGCTGATGCTCAGGCGCTAGCTTAAGTGCCAAGTACGTTGCAATAACTTACTTGGAGTACTCCTTGCCAAAAAAAAGTGCAGGAAGAGGCTGTGGGCTTGGCAAAAGGCCAGTGTATTCAATCCTTCAAAATGAAAGGAAAGTACCAATATGCAACACAGAAACTAACTCCTAATGCAAGAGACATAACTGGGCAACAATGATATAACATACGACTGTTTGTTATGCTAGATGCTCAGGTTTATTGCTTGACATGGTCAGAAGATCAGTCTGGATAGAATATTTCTAAGAAGCCAGTTAGAGTTTACCATGATCTGTAAATATTTCTTCCTCCGTTAGAGTTTCTTCTTATGAGTAGGTCGGCTTTGGATCAGATGACCTCGTGACTCATTTCTAGAGGAGCAGAGCTCAGCAGTGACCAAGATAATCCAGGCCCTTTTTGTGGGTGGATGTTTCATAATTAGCTTAACACTGAACTCTCCTCTGTTTTGCAGCACTGTGTGTAAACCACGCTCTCCTCGCTCAGCAGATCCTTCGCCTGCCTTCTCTTCCTCCTCACTGCTGGGTGGAGGGCTAAATGAACTGGATCATCTGCTGCAGGAGCTCAACGCCACCCAGTTTAACATCACAGGTGTGGGAGTTCATTCCCAAAGGTCTGTCTAGGGTTTTTGCTCCTTCAAATAATTGATTGGGTTATTTTATCTGCAGATGAGATCCTGGCCCAGTTTCCTTCTTCTCAGAAAGATGAAAGGGACAAGATCAAAGATAAGGCATCAACCTCCTCCTCCAGGTATCACATCTAAGCTGTGTAATGTGTAGGGTTTTAAAGTAGAGGAATGTTAATGCGTGTGAAGAGAATCCACAATCACCATGAGCTAAATCCTTAAATGAAGCTCAGTGGAGTGTAAACCATCTCAAGAAGATCCAGTTTAACGAAGCGTTTTGGTTTTTGGATCCAATTTAACTTTAATAATTTGTCTTTTTGTGTTCAAGTTCATCTAAACCTTCAGCAACTTCAGCCACCATGGAGCTAGACAAGCTGATGGCTTCACTCTCTGACTTCAGAGTCCAGACTACAGTAGGTTTGGGACCTTAATATACACAACTGAAGCTGGAAAATTAAAAGTTGGGGGGGGGGGGGGGGGGGGGGCAACAT
>JAUZNJ010113901.1:0-19798 GCA_034780135.1 Jordanella pulchra | reverse complement strand
AGGGCAGTCTATGAAATGGGCTGATGGATTGTTTGACAGTCAGGAAGGGTGTTAAGAATTACCACCACAACATGATGGGACCACCACCGTGTTCCACTGTGGAGAAGATGTTCCCTGGATTGACTGGATATGTTGGGTTTACTCATCTGACCACAGCTCCTTCCTCTGTACATTCGGAGAGCTGCCCACATACCTTTTGGTAAATTGTAACCAGGCCTTCCCAGCTTCATTTATTTTGTAACAGCTTTATTTTGACCGATTTTCCATAAAACACTGCTTTATGTAGTGTACAGATGATTGAGGTCCTGTGGAAAGATACTCTACTATCAGCTGTGAAACTCTGCAAGTCTCTCAAGGTTTCCTTTGGTCTCTGATCTTCTGTTCTAATTATACCCTCCTTGCCCACTCTGTGAGTTTTGATGGGTGGCGCTCTCTTAGCAGGTTTATTGTGGTTCCATGAGCATTCATCTGAAGACGAAGGATCATCCCAACTTTTTTGTTGAGCTCCCTGATCTTTATGGTGTGATGCCTTCTGTTTAGTGGTGTTGTTGCTTCTGGGGCCTTTGAGAAAACGTGTTTATACTGCAAGATCTTTTGACACTTTGATAGCACACAGGTGGACTTCCTTTAAATAATCATGTGAATTCTGAAGGTAAATTGTTGCACCAGAATCTTTGTAGGCTCTTCATAGCAATAGGGGTAGATACTTACACACAATTGTGGGTAATTCTCAGTGCTTCACTGCCTACACCACACATCATAACATTGCCACCGCAATGCATGAGAGCTGCTGCAATGTGGAGTCTAATTAACAAATATAAAGACATTTCTGCCTGTAAGATTTATTTTCCATGAGGTTCCATGTTGCAACTTCTTACTTAAACTCATCTTAAAGGTGTTGGCCTTTGAAACAGAGCCTTCATTTTTAGCCCATAGCGGTGTGTAATTTAAACTGCTGTGGACGGCGACACTCATGCTTCAGCTGTTTTCAAATCCACACTACGGTTTAGCCTTGTGTGGTTGTTTAGATCAGATATTTTAAACTTTACACAACAATCATCCATGCCAGTAAATTAAAAAAAAACAAACAAAAAAAAAAACAAAACAAAAAACAGCTTAAAGACTGCAAAAAACAGTGATCATATGATGCAGAAGCTTGCTTCCGGTACAGAAAGGCTGTGATGAAGGTGTAAGTTGATGTCGCAGGAGCAATTATTCACCCTAGAAAGATTTAAATACTTCATTTGCATGTCAATTTAAAGTAAAACAGTACAGCAATGATTATTCACCCCATTCTCAATAATAAACCAGATGTATTTGGTTTTTAATTCACGTGTAATATTTGCACTTTATTACAATTTAACCAATCCTACACATGTCTCCAAAGGTGTTTTAATGCTTTCTCTATGATAAACTCCAAGTCTTTGAGACTGGAAGGCCTCCTAGGCCATTACCCTTTAATTGAGCTCCTGCCACAGATAAGATCCAGATAGGACTTTGCAGGCTGTCACTTCCTGTCTGAAGACAGAGGCTGGGAATAATTAAAGTACTACTGTTGGAACTCCTTACCCAACACTCCTCCTCTCAAAACCTCCAATCCACCTCCGTCAACCACAGACTAAACTCTCCACTATGGGAGATGGAGCAGGCAGTCACCCCACAGCTCTGGAATGCCCTCCTAGTGTCCCTGAGGCCCCCACTGTGGAGGGTCTGAAGACATTCCTATTTCACACAACCTTCTCACAACAATTTTATTTATTTTGTCTGTTTTGTTTGCATGGTCTTTAAACTTCTGTTTTGATATGTACTTATTATAGGTATATTTGCAAAGTCTTTTTCACTGCTTGTTGCTGTAGCACTTTGAGATTTCCTTTCAATTTTAGTATAAAATGTATTATGTTAGCCTCAATCTGCCAGATGTATTGTGAAAAATGAGAAAATCCAAGAAATTAAAGTGTTAGTCTAAGTCTCATGTACAATTCATTAGTTTATATATCTATATATATTATCGTGGGAAGCGCCAAAATAAAAGAGTTACAACCATGAGCATTGCATGTAAAGTTTGAACTCAGGCTCAATATAAACCAGGGTGATCCTGCAGCTTTTAGATGTGCCTTTAGTCCAAAGAAGATCTGAAGCAAGAAGTTGGAGGACGTGCGCCCTTGAGAACTAATGTTTGATCTCTTAAATAATTATGCTGTTCAGATAAACCCATCTTGATACTTTTTAGGTTTACTCCGTTTGAGGTTTGGTCTGGTCACCATCTGCATTTTTAACTTAAATAAAAAAAAACAGCAAAAGAATCAAATTAAACTTATAGTTTATAATCTGAGTAGGTTTAGAAATAGCTGACAGGAATATGACAAATGAGGATCGATTGTGATAAAAGTGCGTCCTTCAAAGCACGTTTATTCTGGTTTACAAATTATAATACATTGGATTTAGTGGAATATTTTATTCTGTGACTAAATAAACCCAGTTGACGCTTGAAATCAATGTATTTACTACTAAATAAAACAGGTAACAGTATTTAGGCAGACTTCCTTGACTAGTGATGTAGTCATGCTGTAATAAAAAGGTTTTATTTGCAATAATTATTAAAAGGCTTTGATAGTTTTAAAACCGTCATTAAGATTTAATGCTGTCAGAGTACCTCTCTCACCATACAAACCCATATAGACACAAACATTTATTAAGCAAATAAATGAGAGCCTTGTGTTTAAAAAAAAGAAGTGTTTTATTTGATGTTTTAACAAAGCCCAATACAGATTCAAAGCCAAACGGAGGAACACTGGCAAATATCACTCCGATCACCATGTGTGGGACTCAAAATGAAATAAAAACAAAGCGATCATACAACTCGGCACTGAGGCAGAGAAGGTGCATGTTGTCTGTGATGTTGAGAAACAATAACAAAACCAAAAAACATTTGTGCCAGCAGCTGCTGTGAGGTAAATTAAATTAGACTTGTAGCAAATGTCCAATATTACAGATGTTCTTACTTTTATAAATGCAATAAAACCCAGAATGTGCTAATAATTCAATTTCGGATGTGCATCGTTCGGGTGCATCCGTAACACATTGAACTGAGCTGCGTTGTACCGTAGTTGAAACAGTTCTGCCTTTAGGGGTACACAGATTTAGCCGGCTTGGACAAGGAGGACGGGTAAAAAAAGCCCCCAAAAAAACATGATGAAAGTAGAAACAATCAATCTGCTTTCCCAGCTCAGAACGTTAGATTTAACTCCACAGCTTTCATTGTTGCATGCATGTTACAAGTGGAGATCCATAGACGCATCACTAGTGGCAGAGGCTTTAATTGTACCTTGTTTTTTTTTTTATTCCACTCAAAGATAATTTAAATTAAAGATGAGGAAGGAACCTGTAGTTGAGCTGTTGCCATTTTTTTTTTTAAATCATTTAAAAAGGACCTCCGCCACTTTCACACGGCGTCCTATGAAAAATTAGTTTCTGAAATGAGCTGATCCACCCATGTAAACATTTTCTGATACAGAAAAATATACAAAGTGTAAAATGTAAATTGATCTTCTATTCTCATATGGGAACATATCTATTTTATAACAAAATAAATCTCTACTGCTGTTTTGGTGGTGATATGGGTCATACAATCCCCAACCAGCCCACAACCCCTCCCTCCCCCCCCAATCCCCGTTCTCCGAGTGCTCCTCCAAACAGAGAACCTGCGCGCCATAACGCTCTTCACTGAAGCAGCTCAAGAAAAAAAAAAAAAAAAAAAGGCTTTGCCTGAGAGGAACTTTAGTTTGAAGCTAGAAAATAAAAAATACTCTTCTTTTCCATTTATATACCAGCTGTTAAAGTAATTTAACAATAAAGTGTATGTTACCATTATTATTATTGTCTTTGAAAATCGTAAGCTTTCTTGTTTTGTTTTCTTTTGTACGGTAGCTTGGCATTTTGAAACAAAAATATCCTCTCGAATATTTACACAGGAAAAGATACTTTTTCAAGCGATAAAACAAGCTTATATTGTGGGTTGCAACAGATAAACAATTCTTAAGTACAAATGGAGAAAGAATTGCATAGCTGATCAGAAGATAACTAAAACAGGAACAGATCCTTTTTGGTACGGTGCACTTTGTTTCATTACAATTTCACATATGTACATGAAATAGTAAATCAATAAATTGTTGAACCGGACCCCCCCCCCCCCCCTTAAGATCAAGTTTGCTTCTGCCTTCTCTTAATGCTTTACGAGATGGCAGGATGCTGGCTTTTCCAGCTCTACTCTTCTCTTAGAAGTTCATAAGAGTTGTTTTTAGACAATTACAAAAAAACTGGATAAAAAAAAAGAAGAAGAAAAAAAAAAAGTGCCATTTTGCTACATTTTCATCCATGGTCTGTTGCTGGACTGATAACACAAGCTAATGTGTTACAGCCTTCCAACGTCACACGGTCTCCCGATTCTATGGGTTTGGTCACATGGACAGTCCAAACACAAAACACACACGCACACACGTAGAGAAAGAAAGGAAGAAAGAAATGCACGTCGATGATGATGTGAGGGGGAAACCGACGAATGTATGCCGGAGAGTTTTCATCTGCCGGGGTTTAACATTCCAGCTGGTAAAGCTTCGAAAGCAAACGAGCACCATTGGGGGGGAAAAACAAAAGGCCTCAAACATCCTCCTCTTGGGGGGAGTTCAGCAGTTTTCTGCCGGATTTTGTGCTCCCACGAAAAAAATAAAAGATCTACATTCAGACTCGCCTCAGGTTTTTCGTGGCAAAGTCACTGAAATGTTTTCAGGTTGTTAATTGTGTCCTTTTTTTCCCCCTCTGGTTTCCAAATACGAGCCGAGCATTGGAGCATATCTGCAGTTTTTTTTTTATTGAGAAGTAATCATGGAGTCCACTGAGCGTCTCCCACTCCAGCGAAGCTCGTAAATCTTTGCCGTCCGTGCAAAAAAACCAAAGAACCCCAAAACGTCCGGGTCCTCACCGTCTCTGCTGGGCGTAAACGGGGTACGCTAGCGTCACATTCAGAGAGTCATTGTGCTGGACCAAAGACGTGTGCTGGTAGTGAAGTACGAGTTCTTTCAGTGAGCCGTACAGATTATACGGCTCTGCAAAGCCAAAGCCGGAGGGGGTCTTATTAATGACGCAGTGCTTCACCTCGCCTTCCACCCTGCAAAGAGAGAACAAACAGTCAACACCTGTGCCACATTACCCGGAAATCTGATCATTGCTAATCATTAAGCACCTAAATGTTTCCCAAGCACTTAAAGAAAAAAATAAAATCATCTCCAACTGTAAAACTTATTGTTTTGTAGCTAAAATGCTTGTAAAGTTTGATCTATAGGTTTAAATTAGGCATCAAGAGGTGGATACATACACAACACTGCATGCGTAGCAGCCTGCTTTGCTGCTGTCCCGGACCAGGAATGTTCCGTCTCTCTTTCCTTGGAGCAGAGCCTCGGCCTGGAGCCGGTTGATGTTGCCCAGCCTCCAGGTCCGCTCGTCGTGATGCGGGAGATCCTCGTCGTCATCAACCATAGAATATTGACTAAAGAGCGAGAAGTCACAAAGAATTAGCAGTGATGGTGGAGGAAAAACAAAAAAAAACCCCAAACGCTGTGCAGGTTTTGTCAGATTTAATACTTACTCTTCTGTGTTCTCGTTCTTGATTCCCAGCCACTCGTTGAGTTTTTTCTGTCGGACTCCTTTCTGTGTCAACCACCTGTCGGACAGAAAGCAGACGGACGTTAGGAATAAGAAAAAGAACAGTTTAAAGAGTCATATCTGTGAGGAATCAGAGGATCCCGCTCTGACTGCTGAGCTGTACTTACATGAGGTACTGGTCTCTGGTCTTGCGGAGTTGGATGAGGTCAGGCTTGATGCTGTTCATCCTCTTGTCTATCTCTCTGTAATCTGCGGCCTGTTTCTTCAGGTCTTCTTCCAGCCTGCGCTTGCTGTCCACGATTTCGCTAATCCTCGATTTCAACTTCTCGTAGTTACCCATAATTCTGGGGAAACAAAAGCCAGGATTTAGCTGAAAACATACTTTCGTTTTTTGGCTACGGGACGAGTTGAAGCGGCTTCTTTGGTGTCGTTCTCACCTCTGGATCTCCTTGTCGTTTCCTTCTCTCCTAAACTTCTCGATATACTCTTTGCTGTACCGTTCTTGCGTCTGACATTGCTCCTCGAATATCTTTATAGTTTCGTTGAAGGCTTCTATCGCTGTGCGTTTCATTTGGATTTCCTTTAAGAACAAGGTTGGATTTAAGATCTTGAGAACAAAATCTGGCCTGAAATAATCCGCTGCTGTGTGTTGGATTGTAGCTGCTTCTCACCTGTGATGTTCTGGTATATTCCTCATACAGACGGTCGTACTCTTTGTTCTTCTCCTGGTACTGCTGGTGGTATTCACACAGCTTCCTCCCCACAGCTTCAATGTTGTCCTCTTTCACCACCTGATCCTGATGATGGATGGAAAGTTGCAGTTAGTTTATAAGCAAAGGTTATTTTAAGGGTATTGCTGCTCCTTCATGAGCTGGCTTCCTACCTGCTGGTGTTTGGAGACAGGGTAAAGAAGCTTGACGTCTAGCTTGGGGTTGTACTGAGCCAGAGATTCGTTCCGATAGTGGTTGATGAGCTCCACGACGGAGCTGAATGTCAGCGGATCCGAGAAGCCATACTTCCCGTCCCGGTGGAATATCTTAATCAGCTTGTTGTTGCCTCCTTTCCTGTAAACCAAACGAACAAATAAAAAGTTGATGATGGGTTAAAATCGAGCGGCAGGACATCCGAGAGCAAAGGAAAAAGCGAAGGAGGAGGACGTTTGACTCACCTCAGAGTCAGAGTGTAGTCTCCGTGCATTTTGGTCGAGGCGTCCCGCACCAAAAACGTACCGTCCGCAGTGTCCCTCAGTTTCTCATTGACTTCCTCCCGAGAGATGTCCCCCCAGTACCATTCGGCGTCCTGGAGAGCCATGTTGTTGTTCATACCGTTGTTAGTCACAGACGTGGGTTTGGGTGGTTTAGGAGGTAGAGCTGTCGGAGCAAAAACAGAGAGAAAGCAGACCTTTAATACTTGATTCTTTATCCTCCTGTTTAACATCAAAGAAGTTCATTTTCTGATGCCTTAGAAGAACATTTTGTTTTGCTTTTGCTTAGGAAAAAAAAACATATCAAGCCATTTACTAAGATAAATCAAACATTCTGCTGCAGGCTTATCAGCTCTCAATAAAGCCTTTTCTCTTCCCCCAATTGATCAAGCAGCGATAATGAAATGCTGCCCCCTCTCCAACAGCAAGACAGCAGAAGGAGAGAGAGTGCGAGTCAGGCAGAATGAATTTCATTTAAGAAAGGAGCAGTCTATAAATATTCCTTGCTGCAAATGCAGGAGAGCATCCTTCTGAGACAATAATGCGCATGAATGACTGGAGATCACTGGAAACAGCTCAGCACCTCAAACCTACAGCAGCTCTTCAATCTCAGCTTTGATGTGGGATAACCCAAATCTGTTCTATGGATCTACAGTGAATAAACCTAGAAAAGTCGAAGCCAGTGGTTTAATCGAGAGGCTAGCAGAGATGAAGCTAAGGTAGTTGGTTATGCAGTGGTGAACCTTGCAGTTTTTTCTTGCTTGAAACTAAAAGCAGGATTAACTTCTCAGATGCTTTCAGCTGTAAAAAAAAAATCACATAAAACACAAGCTGTTTGATCCATTTCATTGCAGCCCTGCATTACAACCCCAGCACATGGTTTTGTGCTACCAATCCTACCAACGGTTCATCTAGAAACGACTGGAAATTTCTCCCTACCAGACTAATAAAACAGCCCAACACAGAAGAATGTCACACCGTCTTTTTTATTTCTCCAAGGAGGAACATTAACACTTTACAGCTCAATCACCTAAACAGTGATTTGAAAAAAGCCATTAACAGGCAGCCTGCTCGGTAACGTGTTACATCACTCACCACAGCCAATCACAAACGGGGGTCAGTCACCAACCGCTCCTGCATCTTTCATTTCCTGAGACGGATGAGGTCATTTTAGAAGCACATTTTCCTTTTAAACGCCTGCTAATGTTCTAAAAAAACGGCAGAACGTGATCACATTTTCCACTCTGCAGCTTCCAGCCTTAAAAGCTCATTTACACGACAAGCAGCAGCAGAAGGAGAGATGGCAAGGTAAGATAGGATCCTGCAGCTCGATTCATGCTTTTCCTCACGCATCCCCGTCTCCCTCTGTCGAGCCTGTGCACTTGCTCTCCTGCAGGTTGCTCGGCCCCTCCTCCCTGCGTGTGTCGCGCGGACGCTGGGCCCGTCCCACTGCTGGCACGCAGACAAAGCCAGCTCTGCTGCTGCAGCACGTACGCAGCTGAATTATAATGCCTGGTTCAGGTCAGAGCTAACCCAGGGCTCTGAAATACGCCTGTAATCCCGCAGCATGACACCCGACGTGACAGAGATAGCCTGCCAGATTTCCTAAGTGAAGTCAAAATAGAACCGGCTCCTGGAAGAGAATTAAGGATTCAAGGGAAAGCCGGTTTTCATACTTCCCAGATCTGTTTAAGGAGATTTTACTAAATTATGTAAAGAAATGAGGGAGGCTCAAAAGGAAAAAACCTACATAATAAATAAGTGTAAAACAAAAGAAAAAAAGATACATGTTTGAAAATAAAAATAGGAGTTAAAACGGGCTGGATAGCAGATTTCAAATCTGACAAACATTTTTTAAATGGTTTAAAAAGTGTTTGATAAAATTGGAACTAATAACCGATTTAGTGGTTCACTAATTAAACTACAGTTTGGTCTTTTTTTTTGTGTTAAAGCTTTAACTGTTTTATTATTTTTCTAATTTCATGCCAGAAACTTCCTTAGCTGGGAGGTTCAAGGGTCCTTTTACATTTTAAATTATTTAGATCCTCTTGAGGCAGAGCATCTAAAAATAATCGGAACGTTTTAGAGCCGTCGGTGTTCGATGGGAAAGGCATTTAAGTTAATGCAGAGTCGCATATGCAGTCATAGCCTAAGCAGCTGCCTCTGGCTAGTGAGCCCAAAGCTCCGGCTGAAAACATTAAAGAAACATACGCGAACTCATCTTCTTCTAGGTTCCTTCTAAACTCGCATTTCTGTTTCTTTTTTGTAAACCGCAACGCTTTCTTTGCAACAGCCTGCGGGATAAAAGAAAAAAAAGGCTCCCTTTAAACTCACGTTGTAGGTTGTGCATCTCTTGCTGGTTGTGAAATAAAATAACTTTTTTTAAAAGTCCCTTTTTTCTGAAGCGTCTCTTTCAGATCCACAGGTTAAATTAAATCCGACAGGGAGGAGCTGAACTCAGGATGTCCAGTGGAGCTCCATTTCATAGCCCGGTTCCAAGATGTAGCCGGCTTGATTTCTTGTGTGCTTCTTAATGAAATCCAGGTAATCCGCGAGGCTCTGGGGCAGGTGCCGCGTGCGACCGGCTGAGTGTGACTGACTCACTCGCTCGCTCTGCTCAGTCTGACTGAGTGCTCAGTTCCGGCTCCCTCTGCTTGTTTCCTTTTCTGAGCTGCGTGAGCGTGAGGCCTGCTCATGTGGAGGCAGATAGTTAATGATTAGCAGTAGCTGCTCCGGTGTTGCTCAGGTCTGTTCTGAACCCACGTCTCAAGTTTCTGTCACTCCCTCCTTTTTTTTCCTTCCTTTTTGTAAAGGACAAAGTGGGAGGGAGGGGTTCTAGGGGGTGTTCAGTCTCATGATTAACTTGCAAAGTTTCAAATATTTGCTGACTGAGCCCTTTGAGGGGCAGGACATGTGGACATCCAGGCAGAGGGGAGGAGGCCGTCCTCAGTTAACAAGAAGTCCTCTGTGGCGCAGGCCGCCTCTCTAGCCAACTGAATCTAAGTGGGCCTTTTGACGCCTCCTTAAAATAGGTTGCAGTAACTGGGAGGAGGCACGCAGACACCCTTTAACACACACACAGGTCATTCACAAAACACACACATTCAGAACATGTGTGTTTACAAAGTGGGCTTCCTCATCTTCCCTTAGCGTTTGTGTGACACTGAATCCTGTCTCACCTGAGCCTTCACCTATCTGAGCAGGTCATGTGCTTAGAAAGGACACTTTACTTTTAAGACATTCTAAGCCTGTTTCAGCTCACAGCCAGTCAGCTGGCTGCAAGAACGCTCACAGTTTAAAAATATGTAGCTTAGGAAGCAGAGAAGCTAAAGAAGTAGCACCTTTAGTCTTATGAAGTCAGCATTGTTTTAAAACTACAGTTAGGAAGACAAAAGCAGCAGAGCAGGTAGCCCAACTAAGCAAACAGTTTGCAAACAAAAATAATATCAGTTGCATTTCTTCTCAATTTTTGCTCAAATCTATCTAAAAAGAAGGTAGATAATAAAGACGCTTGACTGTTATTATTACTTTGATCCATATGTGATCATATCAGACCTTCTTCTTTTTTTTTTTACTAAAATGTAAACTATCTCCATCATTTTTTTGTTTTGAAATTAGTTTTACTTGTCACTTTTAAGACTAACAATGATATCTGGACATTTTTTGTTTTATCATATGAAACATTTTCTACTGAAAATTGTTCTAAAAAAGTTTAGTGCATGTCTGACTCTGTTCATCCACTAAAGTGTTCTTACAGGTGCAAATTACTAAAAGCTGAGAGCAGTCAAAGCACAGCAGCGTTATAAATAGCGGCAACAGGTAATAAAAATGTTTAAACAGCTACGGTCAGTCTGTGGCCCGTGGGCGAGCCAACAACAGTGCTTTTTACAAGCCCTGTAAAAACAGAAGTGTCACACGCAACACACTGGAGCCTCCTACCAAAGCAGACCACCTTAGACAAGTTTGAAACTAACCTCTGTTTCCAGTGTATAAGCCCAGCCGTGGGAGAATAAACCCAGAAGAAACCACAGTATCTCTGAACAATCTGTACACTGGTCTAATCCGGTTAAAATTGTCAAAAAAAAAAAAAAAAAAAAAAACATCCAGCGAATGCAAATTTCACTTTGCGATGACGCATTACCGAAACTACTTTCAAACAAAGACAAAGCCCCCACTGTGTCTTGCAAATAAAGTTTACCGTCTCAAATTTGACTCCATCTCCATCCAAAATTGTTCATTTTAACACAATTTACAAAATCACCGAAATCTGAGAAACATTTATAAGGTTGGGTTGTTTTTATCTGTTTGTTTTGTAAATAATCAAAGAGCACCCTGCTAAATTTAGCCTCTGATTGGAGACTACCCACTGCCTTTTTTGGATTCAGAATCAACTCTTTAGATTTAACTAAAGGTGAACATAGTTTGCAGTTTGCCAAACTGGATTATTCGACATGCAAAAATCTAGAATCATTGGGTTAAAAAAATAGAATAAAAAAGACTTTTGTTCTGCTTAAAAAACACTCCCAAAAACCAACGAACGAAAACGAATATTAAAGACCCACCTTGAGGCCTCTAAACATAAAGTAGCAAAGCCCTCGTTTCCTGGAAATGTACACATTTTTCTATAGTTTCAAAACTGCATCCTATATAATATTATCCCTTTGCATTCAAATGCAATGAAGTTGAGATTTGCAAGTGTTGCAGTTGCAAGTCCAAACGCTTAAAGTTGAGCTATTAATAGCATAACTCAGTCTGAGTTGTGCAGCAGTTTACTTCCCTGCAGGAGCTTAACGTTCATGCTCTGCACCCACTGATTAATAATGCACCGATCTCTTAAGGTTCCCCTCTAAAAGCATCGATGCAAAGTAAAGCAATGCTACATCAGATAGATCTTTGTAAATGATGGATGACATGTGAGAAAGAGGGGAAAGCAACTACCTGGAGCAGCTTGACTTTCACTCCACTCGCTGGTTACCAAAACCTCGATGATCTTGATGAAGGCATCCAGACTAGGTTCACAACTGTAGGAGGTGAGAAAAGACAGAAAATAAGTTAAACATTGCACAGTCTGAGCAGTGCTTTCTGCTGTTCTAGTTTCAATCTGATCGTAATTCAGGCTTAGCTACTTTAATTTGCAAGAGTTAAGAAGAAAAGCTGCAACCTATGTTTGCTTAAAGCCACTAGAGCCTGGCAGGCTGCACTGTGCATGCATTTGTATCTGTCAGTATTACATGACTGAGCCTGTCTGTCTGCAGTCTGTCTATATTTGACAAACCCCAGCATCTAGCAGCAATGCATGAGCCCACTCAGCTCTGATACTCACCTGGTGGGTTGCTGTCTAAAAAGCACGGGGCTGAAGATCTCGCCAAGCGACCTTGCAGTGAGGAGGTTCTTGGACCCGTTCTGGGACACTTTAGCAAAGTGCCTGAGCAGACACTGGAGAGTGAGCCAGTATTGGGGAGGCAGGGTCGGAGAGCTGGCGATGCGGTGTAGCAGCTGGGCACATTCTTCGGGGTTCACCACCTCTGTTGGAAAAGATGAAGAGCAGCCTTTGGGTCAGATGGATGAAACGCTCAGCAAAGATCTTCCTCGGATGAAGAGCAGCATGAAATGAAAGCGTGTTCTTCAAACAATAAGGAGATGGAAAAATAAGTCATGCAGTTCTTTTTGTCTTGTAAACCGCTGAGAGATCGTGTGGTTGAGAATGAGCGTAAGGTACACTAGCAGGTGATTGGCTGCTTGGAGATGGCAGAGATAAACTTTCAGGCTTGTTTTAGTTCCTATTAACCACAGATATCCTGTTTCTGGCCATGTGACAGCAAGAGAATGCAGAGCAGCAGAACACAGGGAGGTGAGACTTTTTTTTCCCTCCTTTGCTCATAAAAAAAAGTAAATCCAAAAGAAAAAAAAAAGATAAAGAAGTCTAAAAGTATGGGCATGGCATGCCCTTTGCATGCTTTGTTCTCAGAACATCTAAGAAAAGATTTATAAAAAAAAAGTCAGAATGGAAAAGGGGAGGGTAAAGACAAGCTTTTGTGGTTTTTTGCTAACAGAACGTGAAGTACAGTTGGGCGAGGGTACATTACGTCAGCAATTCTGCAATGAGCCCAGGACAGAAATGATCACTGAACCTGTTTGGTAGTCCCTACCTTTGGCTGTGTGGATCATCTGAGCATGGATAGCAGCTGGGATGAGGGGCTGGGGGAGATCCTGCAGGTACCTACGCAGACCGTCGCACAGGGCAGAGAGCTCCAACTGGTCCAGCTCTGCAGCGGGAGGATCTGAAATGCATCACAATGCTAGTTTTCAGCCTGCAGACGTGCTCATTTGTGGGAAAACCACAGCTCTTTGTGTTAGTAACGTCATGTATGTGCAAACCTAACCCCTTTCTTTTCTGAAACTTCCTCTGCATGTACTAGCCTCACTCACTGGAAACTCACAAGGTTCACACTAATGGTTCACACAAAAATAAAAATAAAAAATAAAAACAAGCTTCTTACCACAATCATAATACTGTCTGACTTCGTGTCCGCCTCCAGCTGTGAATGTTCGATACAGAGTTGGGTTATCCACACCTACAAAAGAGCACACAGACCTCGGGTCATGTGGTTCTGTTAAACCGCTAATTGGTGAAGAAATTAAGCAGGATATAAAGGTAGACAGGTTGCCTTGTTTACACGTAAGCCTCACCTTTCTTCTCGATCGCTTCCAGCAGTCTGGTCAGCAAGGGCGGAGCGGTCTCTGGGAGGCAAAACTGCTCCGTCAAGTCCATTAAACAGACACCTGAAGAGACCAAAGCCAACCAAGGTCGTTGTTAAAGCGGGTGGCTTCCTAATAATTGGTAAATGAGACAATCTAATTTTCTGTGCCATCCTATTGCATGTGATTAGGGTAATGCATGTTGTGTTCACTACACTGCTTGTAGAGACCAGCCTTGAGTCCTTTGTTTAACAGAAACTCTTTCTCTTCAGCCAAAAAAGGCCAGATTTGAAATTAGCACACCGTAAAGTCTTCCCATCAACAGACTCTCAAACCTGAGCAGTGGGGATCTGCAGCTTCTCCTACTTCTCTGAAAAATGATCTCCTTTCTCTTTATGTCTGTTGTGTAAAATCCCCCCCAAAATACATCGAAGTTTGTGGTTATAGGTTTGAGGAGTATGAATAATTTAGCAATTTTCTGACTGAAAACCCAAACACTCTCAGGGGATTTCACTAGACAAAGTAAGTCCAGAGTTTGAATGATTACATTTTTACACTTCTGTGTTGGCTCAACTGAGCTAACAGAACTTTATTCCAGTGTAACAGTGTAATTACTCTAAGAAGGTGTCATTTTTTTACATTTTAGACAAAGAAAACTCTCCTAAATCACAGATGGCAGCAATTCATCTGAACCAGATTGAGTGTTTGACCAATAGACCAGTCATCGCATCAAAGGCAGCAGGTACATGACCAAAGAACCGCTGTGAAAGAGGAAAAGAAAAGTCTGATTCAAGAACAGGAGGGGCTGAGCTCTGAAGGAACCAAGCAAATATCCTGTGACATGAGGTTAGCCAGGTCCACGGTATTTTTGTTCCTCCTTACTTATTTTGCCTTTAGAACTCTGCAGCCAGGTGTGGACATGAAAGGAGGAGGATTTGGCAGTGATTTTATTTGAATTTGTAAAGGGGTATTTTGAAAAGATATTTTTCTGAAAGGCTCGACTGTTCCATCATGAGACTGCAGGCCCATGAATGGAGCCTTTCAATAAACTATATTTTTCTTTCTGCCTGCTTTAAAAAAAGAAAAAAAAAACTATTTTAAACATCTGCTATTAAACGAAACAAGTGCAGCTCTCAGTATTGCATGATAATTAACATCGCTGCCCACTTCCACCAAACACGGTTCAATCGGGCAAATAATGAACAGCTTCGTCCAAATCCACATCCTTCAACCAAAGTGCTGCTCAGGCTGCCGTGTTGCGTGTGAAGAAACAGGATTACTTAAGTCCTCCTGACCGCACAACACACAAACTTTCACGGAGGACAAGTGGTCATCTGGAAGACATTACTGGAAATGCAAACGCAGAGGGATGAGGTGGGGGGGTGGAGGTGGTTCTAAGAAGTAGCAAAGTTTCCCTAAATAAAGATGGAGACATGCGGTGCTGCCATCTCTCACCTTAGAAGTCTAAACTTTCTACCAGACTAGACATCCAACACGGATCTTGTCCAACGGCCAACCTCTTTTCTGAGAACTGCTGCTCACAATCAGGACTAAAATGAAACCCTACGCTCCTGCTTTTCCAAAGATCAAACCCATAATAATCATAAATCAAACAGCGAAAACATCCACTACACATGTAGCAGTTACCAAACTTCTTACTCCATGTTGTACTCCATGTTGTACAAGCTTCACTCTAGAGAAATTCTGGGAATTTGACGCATATTTCCACACACCTAAGAGCATCTTGTGGGATTTCTCCGACAGCTGGGCGATAACTCCCACAACAAGACGGATCTTCAAAGTGAACCGGGGTCCTATGTTTACGGGCTGTGTCAGTGACCAGGCGTATGAGTGACACCGGCGCAGAGTAGATAGAGTTGCTTCTTAGTACTGTCAACGACGTGACAGTTTTGGCGCCGATGGAAATGTATCGAGTATCGAGCAAAATATGGCGGAAATGCTTGGAGCTATCAGCACTGATTGCTCGGACATTATCAATGCCCAACACTGGCTGAGGTATGTAACCATGGAAACGCTACAGCGATAAAAAGGATGAATCTGATGTGTTCAGTTGGAGCAGGGTAATTATTCTGGCAAAAGAGGATTGCCGTTCTCCCGCGACCCTCCCAGCCGACAGACACAACCGGTTCAATCATTTTTATTAGTGTTTGCTTATATGTGTCAACTGTTGGCACATCCTTGTCGAGGAGGCGGGAGGGAGGCAATCGGCTGGACTTCCTTAAATAGATAATTTGTTTAACAACTGACAATATCTGATCAACTGCATTTAATTGTATTATGGTTTGATTGAATCATCTTATGCAACTAAATCTCAGTCCATCTATGAGATTAGATGTTACGACCTGGATTGATTTCCTCCTATATCGCTATATAATGGATATTAATGTGACCGTTGGCCTCGCATAGTGTTTGAAATGACATTTTCTGTGAGTTATAGTGCTTTAAACACTAAGCCAAATAAAATGAAAGACAGTTCAGAGAAGTTAAAGCACGGTTAGTGAAATCCACACATTGGTTAGATTAAATCCATTAGCATGGATTTATGTTATTTGCATTCAAACGAAATCCCCCACCCCCTTTTAGATAAATGGTTCAAGTAGTTGCATGGCAGCATACCGTGAAACTTTATTTACTTTTCAACATGAGATGGTTTCTGTGGTAACCTGGAAAAGAATAGCGAGGGTGACGGGGGCCTCATAAACATGCTGCTACAGGTTCGCATGGTTGGCAGAGCTTACAGTAGGGCCTCGGTCAATCAGTACTCAGTCAGACTAACACTGGGGTACGGAGGCCTTTGCAGCTGCCACTGGTGGAGCTGCAGAGTGGTGGCGTTGAGGGGGCTGCAATCTCACCGGCTCAAATGGCATGTCTGCAACGAATGAAATGTAGACTGTGGGCAAGACAGGGCTGGGGAATATCTGTAAAGATAGCCTGCTGTTTGGATAAATTTAGAGAGTCTGCTCTTGTAACTACAGCTTTAAGGTTATGGCATTTCTCTGTCTGGAAGAAGTTTAAATCAGAGGATCAATGTAACAGATTAGGCGACATACACCGAGCTCTTTGTGTAAGCATTACTGAGAAGCTTTAACAAGACTGATTCATGAGAAAAGAAAAAGATGCAGCTTTGAACCACAGTAGGGGAAAAAAAGCAGACAATGTCTCCTCCTGCTGGAAGGAAGAAGCAATGCAGATGCGGAGCAAGAGCCAATGAGAGGACTGTTGCTAGAGCCTGAAATTTAACCCTTTACGAGGGAGAAGTGTGGTGTTCCTTAGAATAAGGAGTACTTTCCTAAAGAGCAATTGGCCATAAAAGTCCTTAATTAAAAAGAGTAGAAGAGATTAAAAACAAACCTACTAGAAATAAAAGCAATAACTTATAAGTCTTATTCTCTTTGGATGGTGTGCACTGATTTTTATGTATCACGTTAATAGGTCCAACACTGACAGGTTGTGACTTTACAAGCTAAACTTACATGATGAAAACACATATTTATTTATTTATTTATTTATTTTTTGCGATATTTATATACAAGTTTATAAGCCCATCTGGTCCATAAGTGAATCCTCTGAGTGAGCTTCAGAAGAGATACCATCTTTATTCTACAATTCTGCAGCAACTTATTGGGCTATAATCTAGAGGTTTGTTTGACCACAACCGTTTTAAGATACGCAACTGCTTCCTTAAAGCTATGCTGGAGGGGCGTGCAGTAAATGCTCTTAGTTTCCCCTCATTTTGCTGCTCACGCACTTTAATGGGTACAAGCCTGTGCATTCAGGAGCACTGTGAAGCACAACGAGCCAACAGACAAAGGGAAACACGTGGGCTAAAATTAAAATGCTTTCAAATCTGTCGCTGATTTTCCATGTTTAAATGTTTTTTATGTAAAACGTCTCCATTTCAGCCATTAATCATTTAGCATAGCTTCTTTATGCTTCCAAGACATCGTTTTGCTCTGATCTCACCTCTGTCCTATTGAACTCCTGGTCAACCACTCCGCTCTCTGGGTTTTATTTCCATGCTCTCTTTCCTAATCCTCTTCACAGACTTTGACAAACTCCAGTAAAGAAGATTTCCCTATCCAGACGTCATTCTTTGCACAAAATCAGGTGATGAAACAGCTCTGCGTGGTCTCGTGCACACAATTCCTTACAAATCCCAGCGGGTTTACACACTAATGCAATTTGTTGAAGGGAACAAAATATTGAATTTCAGTGTTGATCTTATAGAGTTTTAAAATTATATTACAGCGAAGGACAGCAGTTTAACTCAAACTGGTCTTTGTGTTCGAGTTCCTAGAAGCAAATAAAAAAGCAAATTGAATGAGGGTGTAACTGTGTTAGCATATAGAGTAGAGCGGATGAAGCCACTTATAACTGTGAATATTGTTTAAGTGTAATATCCTGATGCAATTACCTTAATTACCTTATAATTATAATAATAATAATAATAACACCTCAGAAAGACATCATCCCTTTTTTTACAATCAAATTTTGGACCCATTCACACCCAGTCAGGCCATCTTCCCAGAATGCAGGTTAACATGCAATACTGGGATTTCATAACATACTTCATCAAAACTTTTAATTTAAACGAATAATACTAATATATAAGAAAACTACATCAGCAGGATCCATCTTCCTCCAGTGTAAAACCGGCAGACACTGCGGTGTGAGTTAGCGTGCTTACATTTTATTGTGTGGTTGCATTGTGTGCCGGGCTACTGTAATCAACACAACACTGATTCATCACAGAGCCACACATCAGTCTGCAACGGAGTCTGAGCCACCAGTACATTACTGAAAAACAAAGAAAAAAAAAATATATCGATCATAGCAGACATTCAACATCTGCTAAAATCAATCTGACTTGGATTATAGCAGCGATGGTGACTGTTTTTTTTCCCCTTTCTCTTTGCTGCTCTTTATCTTGTCTTCTGTTTAAATAGGTAATAATAATAATAAATCAACTGCCAGAATCACTAAACACTAAAATTTACTAGATTTTTAAGGGGGAACTGACATAAAAAGCCCTAAATAGGGCAGATGTCAGGCTGAATGCTAAAGAGGCCCAGAAAAGCAGAGCTGCATTATCTCAATCTCAAGCTATGTGGAGCACTTTCCCTGCTTGTGTCGCCACTGAACAGACCGAACTGTTCAATCAAATTACATTAATTCTTAAAAACAAAGAAGTTGTGTTTTATTAGAAAGCTATCAAAAACGTACAGTGCTGATGCGCTACGAGATAGCAAAATCCTTCACAATAAGGCGCAGAGAGCAAATCGACTGCGGGCATCACATATTTCTTTGAACAAGACTGAGCATGCAGAGGAACAAAAAACCCTTCTCACTTTTCTCCAGCATTTAGACAAGAGCTGCGTCGCAGTGGCTCCATGAAAACAACATTAAGTATCAAGGCTAATTAAACAAGTTAGATGTAGTTCATTGCTAGTAAAACTAAACCCTACTTTAAAGTGTTCCTTTAAGAGAAAAAAAAAACCCATTTAGTTTTCTGTTTTTCACAATGTTTGCACGTGAGCCCAACATAATTATGTTCCTTGCACTTGGCGGGCCCAAACACTTGCACTGTATGTTGTCTTAGCTTAGAGGCCCAGCGAAGGAGTAACACTTTAAAGTTTTTAAAAAAAAAGAGAAAAGAAGGAGCGAGCAGGAATGAGCCGGAATAGTTTCCCAGCCCTGCCCTCTTCTCTCTCCACATCTGCTACACTCATGTAAGCCTCTCTCCTTCCCCCATGGCTCAGAGAAGAGAGGCCCCTTTCTAAGCCTCAATTCTCCACCTTCTCTGCCCTCGCAGAGCTGACTTTAGGAACTATCAAAACATTAAAAAAAGGGAGAGGGAAGAAGAAGAAAAAAGGGGGGGCTTTGGTGTAGGAGGAAGGGAGTTGGATCCCTCAGTGGTGGGCGATAAATCACAAACACTCTGGGAGCAACAAGACCCTCTTCAAAGCCCCTTGAGCACGGGCAGCCCTGGTTCCTCCCATAACCCCCTCCATCTACCCTATCCCCTGCTTCAGCCCCTGTGCCAAGCCCCCTGCTCTGTTCCAGCACTGATCCCTGCACACAGTATCCCCTCCACCATCTCTCCAGTTAGCACAAGAGCACATGTTCTTTTCCCCACAACCTCAGGGCGGGGGGGGGGGGGGGGGGGGGGGGGGGGGGGGGGGGGGGGGGGGGGGGGGGGGGGGGGGGGGGGGGGGG
>JAUZNJ010113890.1:0-19798 GCA_034780135.1 Jordanella pulchra | reverse complement strand
ATACTATATGCTACGGTAGTATATAGCTACTATCATATACTAATACTAAAGAATAAAATCATGTTTCTTGAAGAATCTTATAAGGTAAAAGGAAATATTAAAGAGATAAATTACCTCATTCCAGTATGAGGACAGGCATTAAGATGGCTCAACTAAAAATGCTATGACCCAAAACGATAAAGTACTTTAGTCACATCAAGCTTGATTGTGAGCATCTGTTCGAAATGCATGGCAGAAAGAAATCATACGAAAGAATAATCTTTGCCTGGATTTGAAGACAGGAAAACATATTTACTGAAACTCCCTTTCCTAAACTTTAAGAATTTTAAAACTTGCTCAACTTAGCTACTGCAGAATAGTTTCTCTCATTTAGGAAAGACAGTTTAATATTTTATTGGATTACTTTCAGTTTTGATTACAGCATGCCACTGACACACTGTGACCTATTGTGACCTATTTTTGGTATATTTATTGCTATGTCTCAGTATCTGATTATTGATGGGTATATCAAACTAATGTTTTCAGACTACCCAAAGGTTATTTATGCTCTAACTCCAGCTGCAAAAATCATGTCTGATGCATCTTATTTTTTATTCACATCCTAGGAGATGTAAAAGTTTGCACTAACTTTGAAAGTGCAATGGTTCATAAAGGTCCTCTTGGTGACACATTGAGTATTTTCATATTAGTGAGCTCTTCACCAGATGTGAGTTAAACCCAGGTAAGGACTGTTCTCCACCATCCAGCAGACACTATGAACCCATTACTCCTCAGCCTCATTAGCTCAATTTGCCCTGAAAATTTACATCAGGTTTTAGGGTTCATTCTGTCAGACCTTGTTTTTGTATTCATAAGTGGTGTGTCCCCATTACCTGTCACACATTATTAATAGCCTCAGCGTCTCTGACCTTGGTATTAAAAAGTCAACATTTGTTCCAGATAAACTGTCAACATTTCCTAAATTTTTACTTGACCACCTCGTGAACTTTCTTCTTATAGCTCAGCCAGACAACAGCAGAGCTGAGGTCAAGACCTCTAAAGCCTCACATTTTTCTTTTAGGTTCTCCTGTCTTGGAAGCTGCTGCATTGCGGTGCAATGTGAACTGCAGAAAGGCTTTCTAGTACACTGGAGAAGGAGTTGGTCTTATGGATTCTACATGGACGACTTAAATAAGTATTTTGTCTTAAAAAAAAGAGGTATTTGGTTGCTTTTGGAGAAAGATAAGATTATTCTTGTCCTAAACATGTCTTAAAAATGTTGTATTCAGAGAGACCAAGGACAACTTACTCTAATAACATCTAAAATAAAACATTATACTAATACAAGGTACATTCAATAACATAAGAGGGTTGGGTGCTCAAACATAGAAGAACGTTGTGATCATTGTCCACGAACAACAGAGCTTATTTTGGACAAAACATACCCTAACCTTCCCTACAATATGATGACTTCTAAGCAAGCTTTGGTAAAACAAATTAAATAGATTATATGTTTAAAAGAACTGAATAAGTCATCTCTTTAGTGATTCTCTTTAGTTCCTTAATCCTTGCAGGGTTGTTCCAATTCCCATGAAATACGGTGATGAAGTAATTCAGCAGCTTGTGCTGTAGTCATGGTCTATTGGCTGACCCCAAAGACTAATATACTGAACAAATTTCAAATGAAATAAATTATTTTAAAATGCAATAAATTATTTCAACTTTGTTTGCAATTTCAAACCTTAAAAAAAACCTAATATTTCTGTATTATTTTTGTAAAGAAATCATCCAGCTTGTTGATATTCTACATCATAACCTGTGGGTGCTCTCACTTCACCTGTGTGGGTCTGTCTTTCAAACAGAGTCCTGTCTGCATTCAAAGCCTTATTCTTCAGCCCATTAGACAGACAGCTGGGACCTTCTGGTTTCCCAGTGTTTATACCAACCAAGTTTCATTGTAGCTGTCTGCCACGAAGCATTTGACCTGACTGTGCCCAGAGCAGGACCTCTGTTGACATCTGAGGTCAGCATCTGTGGGCTAATAACCGACCTCCAACCTGGCAGTGAGACAGCAGCTCCAGCAGACTCATACACAGTTATATTCATTGCCCAATTGCAAAAAGAGTTGGCTTTGTCCTTACATATTGTCAAATATAAACACTTAAACTAGCTTATGTTTGCATAGATTAGCCTTTTGGATCTGGAAGAGTACTGGCGCCCTCGCATTCACAGCTGCTCATCTTTACAGCAATGAAACAGAGCTTAACGCAGCAAGGTGCTTACTCCCACCTGGCAGCAGGCAAATACATAGTTTAATTTCATTTAGGAGGGCTGGAAATAGAACAGGGAGGGGTAGCCGCTCTCAGCAGGTGCTTGGAGCAGGGATTTAGCTCCGCTTGCAGTCTCAGGAGAAGCTATGCTAATGGTGACAGGAGTCAGGGATGATTGGGGAGTCTTATCAGGCCTTGCACTCCGTAGGAGCTTTTGGCAGCTATATGCCCTGCTTCTACAGCTACTTATTTATTCATTGTACATTTTAACAGTCTCCTGCCAACTTGGCTTACACTTGCATCCACATGTGTCTATTTCTTTTAAGCTTTAAATAGGCTCAGGATCTTTTCTTCATATTGTCATATATGTAGAGAAGAGGAATCACTTCAGTGTAAACACCTTGAACATCAAGGAGGACAAAACAATCTTGAAAAGCTTAATATTACACCTTAATTAAAAGATAACCTGGAACAGACATTCAAATTTGGAATTTGTCCATTTTGATGGTGTATATGGAAATACTTGCTTACGTCACATCATTCTGATTGTGGCAACTAACCTGCGGTACATTGGCGCCCTTTTTAGGAGTTGCATTTCTGCCTTTATTAACAAAATGTTTAACCAAGGGGGAAAACCTGGGCTGTTTCCACTGTAAGCTCGTCGCCTAATAATGTAAAGCATGTCCGGTCCCACTCCTTGTGGTCCGAGGTGCTGCAACTTTTGCCTCTCCTTCCACACACCTGAATCAAATGGTTGAATGACCTCCTCAGCATGAAGTCAAGTTCTCCAGAGTCCTGGAGACCTGATTATTTGACTCAACTATGACGAAGTAGAGACAGATCTAAAAGGTACAAGACATCAAGGACTCGAATCGAAGATTACTGCTGTAAAGCATTAATGTTAAAACAGCTTCCAGAACCTGTCACAGGTTTATTCTGGGCAATCAGAACTCTCAGAACCAAAAATATGAGTATTTATTTTCTCTTTGAAGAACACAGGAAGAAGTATAACTTTTTCTTCTTAAGTTGGTTGAAAGATACTGGGCAACATTGGACATGTCGAAGTGCTTGTGCTTTGTAAACATGTAAAAATGATTTAATAATATGATTATGAGCCTATATAACAGATATAACATTTATCTTTTAAATCTAATCATGAAATGTTGTGCTTCCAGTTATAGTCAGTGACATCTTTTTGTTTGGAAATGTTAATAATGACTGCTAAAACATTAGGCTCAAGGAAATCACAATGAGAGAAATAACCCATAGATGGAGAAAACGTAAACAAAAGATGAGCCTTCCAAGGACTCACCAAGGTTACTGTATCCGATCCACTGCAGACCTCTTTTGCCTTAGTTAAGGTCAGAGGCTATAAAGCAATAGTCAGGAAGAGACTGAGCAAAAAGGTGTCTTTGGAGGAGCCCCATGACTGAAATCAAGACACGCTATATTTGCAAAAGAAAAAAAGAATAAACTAGAAAAGCACTCAGAGAGTGCAGACCTCCTCCCCCAAGCAGCTCGTTTGTTTTCAAAATAACTTGAATAGTGTTGTGCCGAATTTGTTCTAATTTTCACAGAAGGAGCGTATTATAAACATTAACAAATGATTACATTTTGGTGATAATCCTGATAACCATTGGCTCCTCTTCTGTGAAAATTTGAGCAAAATCCAGCCAACACTTTTCAAGTTTTGAATTTTGAAAACAAACAAACAAACTAACGCCGAAACAAGCAACAGTGGAACTTAAAGAAGCTGTGCGTCTCATTACACTGCACATAAAATTAACACATTATCTAAAGGAAAAACGTGACATGGTGGTAGTAGTGTAATGTCTGGGACTGCTTTGCTGCTTGGAGCTGGACAATTTGCTGTAACTAAAGAAATGGTGACTTCTACCACACCCCCTGAAGGAGAATGTCTGGTCATCAGTTTGTGACCTTAAGTTTAGGTGCACTTGCAGGAGCTGATATTCAGCAGCACAAGCTGCATCCAGTAAATTGACCACTTAATGACTAAAAGAAAAACATTTGGAGAATACTAATCAAAGTCTCTACTTAAATTTGATTGAGTATCCCTGGAGTGACATTAAACCAGCTCCGAAATCCTCCAGTATTAGTGAATAAAGTGACAATAATGCACAAGCAGCATAAATTTTGAAGTGAACAAATACTTTTTTCACAGCACTATACCTTTGGCCCCTGCTTCCAATTTATTACTGCAAAGGCAGTAAAGTATTTTACTATCATGAGCTCTGTTGAAACATTCATATCCCATTACCTAGTTAGGGAAATATTTTACGGTTTTAAATCACAATGAACATTTTGTAACTCAGTTCATGGTTCTGATTATATTTTAGCGCAGACCCCTCAGCTTTCAGTAGTTTTGGTTGTCTCAGGCAGTTTTATTAGCAATCTGTTTAAAAATATGCGTGTTTTAGCTTATGGACCATCTCAGTGCAGAAAGAACGGCTGCAGATATGTTACGTAGTTTGATAAATTTACTGCCACATCATGGGAGAGAGGTGGAATGGCTGGGGGGTGGAAGGACTGGGTCATTTCCTTGACCACACTCTTCTTTTTTAGGAACAAACTGATTTGGATTATACAATCGGTTATCCATTCAGATTTAGGTCAGCTTCTGTCACAGAAGTTAAAGATATATATCTGCAGTTTAAAAAACAATAACCCATTTATCGTTGCTCACAATCTTGACCACCCTGGTTGCAGCCTGTTCAGGATCAGCACATTCCCAAGGCTGACACACATGTGGAGAACATCATCCCATTGAGACAAAACAAGAACATATTTGACCTGTCATTTGTCGGCCAACAGAAAAAAAAAAAGAAAACTGCCCTCAGACACCCCTGCTAGCCAGATTTTCTTATAAATGAGGAGTGGCATTTGCAATTTGAGACACGTGTTATTTCTAAAACAACCACACCAATTATTCTGGACAGGCTACGACAGATTATGATATGTGTGAAAGGTTAGTTGGTTCCAAACACCTATTTTAACATTTAAAGGCTGCAAGGTTACCATTACTCTGAGGATGTGAGAGGACACTAATGACAGTGACTTTAAGAACCATGTCACCATAGGTTAGTAAAGATAAAACTAACTTCCTTTTCTATCCAAGTTAACATACTACTCAGATGAAGACCAGTGTTATTGAGTTTTCCATGAAAACTCTGTGTTTTTTTCCTGTTATATTTTCTGAATTTCTTTTTATACTCAACTACCAAGGTGTTTTTTTTTACAAATTCCAATCATTGCTTGCTACATTCTCAAGTTAAGAAAAAAGAAATACAATTTTAAGTAAAAATATGGCCCTTAAAAAACCCAGTATGTTCTTTACACCTAACAGAGCTAATACTTCGTATGTGTTTGACATGGATGTGTAACATTTTAGTTTTCTAAAAGATGGCTTCATTCTGTCATACTGAATGAAAGTGAAGAATAAAATATTAACAAAAATGGTGCCAATACTTAAAATACCTGCTAAAAGATTTAGCAGTCAGCATGAGAAATTGCAAATTTAATATTCATCTGCCATAATATCTACACACCCGTTGGACTTTTCCACTTCCACATTTTGGCATTGTGGTAATTTTTTTTCTCCTCTTGGTATGATAATAACAAAATTACATTCAACTAATGATTAAGAAGTAACCTTGAATAAGAAAGTGCCTACCTGTGGATAATCTAATCCAGGTGTGCAAAAACAACTATTCTTTGAAGGTCTTACAGTTTTCGATTTAGAAGAGTTTTCTTTGGTGGATATAGAGATGTATCATTCTTCAATTGATTTAAAAAAAATACAGAAAATAATTTCTGAAAACTTTCAGTTATAGACTCATGAGAGCAGTTAAAAAATAAAAAGTCAGGAAAGAAAAAAAGCTAAATTCAAAAGGTAAGGCATCGTGAAAACAAACAACTCAGCAGAGCAGAATGTAATGTAATAAGATCCTTTATTCTGCCTGCCAAATGAAAGGCCATCGTGTTCACTGGGAGAAAAACTGAGCTTTCATAACGATACAGCCTTATTTGTCTGCAGAAAATCTCCATCCGATAGCTTATTGAAAGCCAGTTTTTTTCTTATGAATTTTTAGATGCATTAATATCATATTTGAGGTGTTGCAGCAGAAGTGGGCCTGCAGAGAACATCCAAACTTATGCATCTTCAATTGACAAAATGTATACGGTTTTGTGTTTATCAGCAAATATGCTACTGAGGGTCACGTTATTAAAATAGTGTCAAATTACTTTAATTTGGAAATATTATTTTATATTTTCCAATAGGTTTTTTGCGGAACTTTAGAGAACCAACTTCATAATGAAGAAAAATATACACATCAAAAATTTCAGGGATAAAGTTTTAGAAAAGGTTACGGCTAAATATTAGAGTAATAAAAAACTAAACTGACAAACCAGGCAAGGAGAGTATAAATCAAAGAAGAAGCTAAAAGGCCTTTAGTTACTCTGGTGAGATGCAGAGATCCATAGACACAAGTTGAAAAATCCGGTAATGATTATTAGTTTTGAACTCTTTTTAAAAGGAATGGCAAAATGGAAAAATATTATTCAACCAAAGCTGCATGTTTGTTTGCAATTTTTCAGGGGAGCAACACAAACTAGTGGAAGAAGAGCCGCCTAAAGCATTTTGCCTCCATTCAAATGCCTCTGTAGCAAAAAGCTAAACTGAACAAGGCTCTGGCCATAAATACTTATTGTAAAGTTATTGATGGCAGAGTCATGCTGTGGGAATGCAGCATCACACAAACTGGATATAGTTTATGAAAAAAATAGATGAAGCTTAATAGGAAATAGTGAAAAAAAGGAGACTGGCAGGAGGTTTTAGCAGGAAAATAACTCAATGTTTCTGGAAAAATTAAAAGTTTAGATTAAAATATGCACACTTTTCAACATTTTAACTGTAAAAATGTCATAAACTGCTTAAATGTAGTTTTTGTTTTACTTTTGTGTTTTACCACAACATAAAATACTCATTACCTTTTATTTTTAGGGATTGTAACTTGGTGGAAATGTAACAAGGTTTAAGGGATATTAAAACTTTTGAAATGCATTTTAGAGGTCCAAGGTTTACTGGAACTACTAGCATCAGATACATAGTACTATGTGTTAGCATTTCCTGTACCTGGCACCTATGTAGAGCGTCCGGTTGACTTGGATGATCCTCTGGATGTGCAGCGGCTCCTGTCTCTGCCATGTTCGGTGCGGTCGACCCAGAAACACAGGGTATCTTCTCACCACTGTTGGTAATTGACAAGGAGAAATATACAAACAGCTAACATTAAATTACCATTCCTAAAAATGGAAACTTTGTGATTTAGCATTTACTGGGTTTTATTTCTTTCTTTTTTTAGCTGCACAGTAATACATGATCCAACAGAGGCATGAAATTATTCAAAAACAGACATGCAAACCTCAACATCTTCAGTATTTCAGATGATTTTGTTGTGTTAAGGACAAAGTCCGTTTACAATGAGAGCAAAGAATAAAAGATGAAAAATGTCCAAGAATATATAAAGAAAAGAGAGTGAAGAGGAAAAAAAGAGTTGAGCTACAACAAAAGAGGTTGGATTTCAGATGAGAATCTATAAAGCTATCTGCTTGACCTTCGCTCTAGATGCAGAGAAAGTTTTCCTCTGATATCCTTTCATCAGCTCTCTGCTCTAACATCATTACTCTTTTATACCTTTCTCTATACTCAGCTCATCTCCCTTGATCTTTTTAACCTTTGTACTTTGTCTGATTTTATTATTTTTCTTAGACTGTTTACCCAAATGTTTTATGACAAAGTGGATATAACTAGCAAGATTATCCTTTCTTATATAAAAGACTTTCTCTTTATATATTTACATGTAAACTGTATATGTTTGAATACATTTAAATATATATTTAGAGTGATTACAGATACAAAACAAACCTTTATGAAGCTTTAAGAATATATTATAGAAGTACTGGTAGAAATTAAATATACTGAGTCCACAAATCATTCAAGCCTCCACTGTAGATGTGGTGAAGAAGACCAAGCATCAGAGGGCTATTTAAGAGACTTTGAGGCGTGATTATTGATGCCAGACGTTTTGGTCTGATAACTTTATTAACTGTTGATCTGCTAGGATTTTCTCCAACATCTTTCTGTTTAACTAAATATCTAGACTTGAGTCAAGATGACAGACCTGCAACATTAAGGTCAAGCAACCATTTATTACATAAAAACTGTATTCTTCCTACCATCTTAAAGCACTTCACCTTTAACACTGGAGAGGTTGTGCTACAGCACCAGAAGACCACACCATGAGCTGCCTCTCCAACTGAGAAGCAGAAACTAAAACAATGCCCACGGGCTTTTAAATAGTAAGAAATGCAAGATAAGATAGATATAGGTCTAAAACATTTTGTTTGAGTTTCTCCAAAATAAGACTGCATTATTTCTTGATGTAAAATGCTTAAAATGGGTTTAAAAAAATCCTGTGGTCAGCATAGGTAAGGCAGGCCTTGATCATGTGGTTTCTGTGTAAAAAGCAACTTAATTCTGCAGGGAAGATCACTTAAAATACATACTTTTAAATGTTATATATTATATTGCCTATAGTAGATCTTTACAAAGTATCTGACTTTATACCAGCTTATATAAATCATTTATGTTGCTGTCATTCTATAAAGATGATCTGTTTTTGTTTAAGTCTAACTATTAAACAATAAACTACAAAAAAAAATGTTTCGGATATCATCACTGCAACATTAAAACCGATATATATTATTTTGGTAGAATTGTTTCCTCTCTGTTGCCTTTATGTTTCACATAAATAACTATTTGACCATGTTGAACTGTACTTTTCAAATCGTTTCTAATCTTTAAGGAATATTTTTTATATAGTTGAACACTAATCTATTTTCTCTCTGTGGGTGTTGTTTTCATAGTCCTCTTCAGACATAAGCAATAAATTTACATATATAGTATATAAATCACTAATTATGCATCATATTTATATTGTTAAATTTGTAATTTCACTACATTTTCTAAAACTAAGTTATTCATTCATTCTTTGGCTGTTGGTGAAAGCTGCCAACTCTAATTAAGGTGATCCAGCGTGGAGTTCAGTAGCCTGACAATGTCTGCTCTATATCGATGCTTGGGAAGGGTCCGGACTCGGTTAGGAAACCATCAGTCAGTGTTATTGAACTGTAATCAATCAAAGTCTGGTCAGAGCTGGAGACTGCTAAGCTGGTCTGGAGACACAGAGTCTGAAGGCTGGAGGAACTGCGTCTCTTGAGGGTCTAAGCATGGCCGTGAGAGGAACATATGAATGTTAGAGCTCCGTCATACAGGCATGTCCTCAGTCCTGAAGGTGGCCCCAAACTGCCTGACCTGGATACCAGTCAACACGCTTCATGTGAGAGCCTCTGTGGCCTTAATGACCTTTACCGTGACCCTACTTCATGCCCCTATGCTCTCAATTCATCACCATGCGTGTTTGGCTGCAGCCCAGAACCTAACACTGTGTCTTGTGAGAAAGTGCACACAAGGGAATAAGAGTCTACAACCCGGAAAAGGCAGGAGGTCTTTACCTTCTGTGGGAATGAAGTTCACAGGTCCAGGTTCCTCTGGGAATGCTAGGCTGGCTGCCCGGAGGAACCAACACATCAGGAACAAGGAGCGACAGGCCCCTGCAGCCATCACAACACAACTGTTGATTCTGTAAACAAATACAAAAATAAATTAAATAAGTCAGTACATTAAAAAGCCAAATTAAACAATCTTAGAGGTTTCCATCAACAGTCGGGCTGGTTTCCTGTACTGACACTACTTTCTTGTATTACCAAAGCTTCTCTATGTCCATGCTCGGATGTGAAGGGAGATAAGTGGCCTCTTCAACTCAGGGATTAAGACATCCTCTGTGGTAGAACTGTCCATTCAGCTCTGAATGCAGCCAGATCACTGTGGCATCAATCATCACACCACTATGACACATCTAAAACCTTTGAGCAAGACATATGAGAGCAGATGAGTGGCTAAAGATCTCGGGTAAAACGGGGGAAAAAGATATATGGCATTTACATGGATGAAACCAAATATCCAAAGGAGCCAAGTGAGTGAAGTGCTCCAGACGTCAGGCATTATCTAGGATATGAAAGAGACTGACTGAGAGGGAGGGAGAGAAGTGGTGGTTTACTTAAATTAAAGGCCTTCCAGCGACACAAATCATCCCTCTGCCAGCGGAACTTAAACTGATGGTGTTTTTTATCGAGCAGCACTGAGACACATGCAGGTTCTGGGATGTAATTCATGCGGAAATACAAATGATACCCAAATGAAATTGCCGTCCACTATCAATCTAGAAAATGACTCTCGAGCTCTGTCTCTTTTGAAGAAAGACTCTGAGGTTGCTACTGACTTCAGCCACAAACCTCTAAGGATATAAAAGCGGCTGATCACAGCCTCCACATTCTGATTTTGCAATTTTTTTCCCTTCAACAGTAATTGTTTGCTTCCAAAAGGAATTTTTTCAAGGTGCTACTGACTCATCTTTAAGAGTGTGCCAACTTTCTCTTAGTTGTTGGCTAAAATTTATGTCTATACCAAAATTACCACACAATCATTTGAGAATTCCTAAAAAAGGTTGTTTGAAAACTCTTCATTCTACCACTGGAAACACAAAACATTTCATGCAGTCATGCACAATTGCAACATCTTAGAATTTGAATATTTAAAGTTGAATTTCTTTATGCAAAATGTAAAAGTATTTTACTGTGGTCCCAGATGTGCATTGTGTGAAACTATGCAAATACAGATCAGTAGATACTTTGGGGATAGGCTCTACCAAAGGGGTATGATCAAGTTATGAAAAGTTTTAAGAATTTTAGATTAAAGTTTTGCCACTTAAAATAAATTCAGTTTTTTATAGACCATCACAGACCTAACTCTGTCATAATCCTTCCTTTTTCTAACCTCTGTCTAAGGTTTCGTTAGTCCAAAAACACTGATTATAAACCCTGTAAGTGGTTTAAATAAGTAAGTTATATAATTTGAAGTTTAATTAATTGTAGCCTGCACTAAGTTTTCATAGGTATATATTAAAAGCAGGATTTCTGTAGTAGTTCATAGTAGTTCAAAGAGACCGATATGACTTTTTTTTTTTTTAGAAATTAACAAAATGAGTTTGGTTTGGTGGACCTAATTCATTAAACACAAACAGAACAATAAATATCGGGAAAAAATGCATTGGTGGTTATCAGATCTGTAGGTCAAGATCAATGGACCCCAGCAGCTGTTAAATAGAAAATCTGTAATGATGAAGGCATCTGCAAGGTCACTGAGCAATTCTAGCATAATCTTTCACATAATAAACATACAAGCAGTACCCCTTTATTTATTCTGCCCTGCTGCACAATTTCAGCTGGAGTCTCAAAATGACATTCATAAAAGAAAAAGAATTAAATCTTGCCTGGCTTTAGGATATCCATTTGTGACAGAGGCAAAGGGATTTAGACCAAACATCATCCTATACTGGCAGCTTTAAACAGGTTTTAGATGGCAACAAACAATTATTCTGGCTTCTAAGGCTGAGCTGACTGGTAAATTATGCTGTTTTTATCATTTTTCTTTGTTTCACTACCCAGCTATGTCTGTGCATTACACACCAACATAACATGCAGGAACCCTTATTAGTCACTGTTTATGGATGGAAAAGAAAAGATGTGATGTAGAGCCATACATGAGCAGAAGACTTAATAATTTAAAAAACATTATATTCAAACTTGAGACCAGCTGATCTTTCATTAGTTTTTGCTTGATGTTTACAGTCCACTTCACTCATTGTTAGCTTTGCTTTAGATAATGCGATTTCCTGGTGACTAAGTTAATGATTATAGAGTTCAGCCACTGAAACGAAAGGTGTTATGCTGTGTTGATTTGTGATGCCTGAAAAAACAAACCACCTGTTGAGGTTAAGACTGGCAACTTAAATAATGCAATAAAGATAAATGCATATACTGCCAAGGCATATTTTGAGCACAAGCTACAAGACTTCTTTTTACAATTTGACCAATCAAATCAGGTTTTTTTTCTTAAGTTACCCGTATTCTACAGACTCCAGCTATAGCAAAATACTTAGATGGCTTTAAAATGTATCAACATAGCTGTGATATTTGCTGTTTATAGCATCAACAGTTTAAAAAAAGTAAAACAGTAAGCTGGTTAAATATTTTATGAATAGCACCTTTCACTGGACAAAATAACAAAAAGCAATTCTAAGAATAGATTTCTAACACATCGTAAACACGCACGAAAAAAAAAAATCCAATAAGCCCAAAATAAAGAAAACAATTCAACATATGTTGATATTATTGGTCAGAACAGATGAGAAGGCTTTAAGAAGATATCAACATCTTATTTTTGTTGTTTCCACACTTGATCTTCAGAAGGTTTGTACATACAGAGCAGATCCTCAAGTAACCTGCAGAGTGACTTGCGTTTGCAATTTAGTCAACAGTGTGTGCAAACCATTTCTTTATTGCATGTGTGCTTTCATCGAAAAGCAGATAATACTCTAATGAACAGATTATACAAATTTGAGGATGGGATATAAACATTTACTACGTGCAAACGCAACTGCAGAACTTCTGAAAATCAGCTGAAAAGTCAGATGCAAAACTTCCTCCTTTGCCACAAAAGTGGCATTGGTACATTGTGTGCACAAATTCTGCACACATTTAAACTTATTTAGACAACCAGAAATAGTGGCAGACTAATATTAATAAGCAAAAATGTTATGAGGGCTACGCTACATCAGAAACTCCCAAGGGTTTCCTTCATTTGGAATACAAACATTGAACACACAGATTACAACAGCACCCTAATTTCAACTTTCTATAAAGTTGAAAATGTCACATATCTCCAAATGATTCCATTTAAATGAAATGCTGTGTAGTAACATGCTCTCATAGATTAATATGTGCTGTTTTAATAACTATAACTATCAAATGAAAGGTACCATAAGTATAAATATATGGTTAATATCAATAAAACATAAAAACAAAAACACCTCTAACTCTTTTCTTTCTAAACTAGATGATAATTTAAAAAAAAAAAGTTTTGAAAAGACACTCTACAAGCTTTACTTACTTTAACTGCAAGACTCAATGTTTCTTATTTTATCTAAGTGGACTATAAAAGCTTTTTTCACTGTTAGAATGAGCTTTCCATCTGAGGTCATTTTTGAGTTTCTCCCTCACATACTCTCAGTCTTCCCTGAAGGAAACAAACATCCATTGTGCAGCCCATCTATTTAATGGAGACACAGACATAACCTTATCAAGACACATAATCTTTATGGGAAATTTCTCAAATTCCATGCACTCACACCAGAAGAAAAGTGGGAGGTTGGCTAATTACTCAACACCCACAAGCAAAATTACAGGAGGTGAAGGTTAAAGAGTCACACTGAGAAGAAAGAAAGTCCTTAGGTTGAAAGCTATAGATTTAGAGATAGATAAATGACACTGAATGAGACACACAAAGAGAGGAGATGAGAAGTCAAGAAGATTGTATTTCCAATCAGAGAATCTTTTGTTCCATCTATTAAAAATGTATGAGTAAACGTCAGGCAGTATGCATTCGATTAGTATAATTAGACACCCTGGGCTATACAATTTCGTTGTCCAGCAAAATAAGTAGATACACAAGTCATAAACTAAATTTAAGAGTGAGTTGTTTATTGTGCATATGTGTATGTGAGTTAAAACTGTAATTATGACAAATGGCATCTGCCAAGTCTGAAGAGAGGCATCTCTGTGGGGTAAAAGCTGTACTTTAGTATGCCATTATTGCTGGACAAAACACACTGTGCCTTTTATTTAACATTTAAGACAAAACTCTTAATTCAACACACGAGTGTCATAAACCAATGCACTCAAACCCTAAATGTTTTCTTTAAATTCATACTGAAGTTTGTAGACTATATGGACTTCAAGGACTACAAAGCATACAGAAAAAATGATGTAAAGGGGTAAACGGACATTTTAATCAACAGATGAGGGATTGTTTTTACTGCTTTGATGTGTTTATTTATGGAAGCCTTGATTCATAGAACCTGCTATGTTAGCTTGCCAGTAACGACTTGATGTCAGAAGAAGAAACTGCAAACTTCTAGTCAAGAGTAACGTATGCCTTACCATTTAAAATGGGAATTTTGCGACCCAAATGGAACCCAAACACAGACAGGAGGGAGGCAGAATCATGAGGAAAAAAGAAAGTCAGTCACTAAAGCAGCAATACTTTTAACCTTATTGCTGCCATTTGAAATGTAACTTTTCTTTCAAGTGCATTGGTTCACGTTGCTTAATTTACGTAGATGGGGGATTTATAGTGTATGCAGCTAAGTACCACTTTGATATTCTCGTTTTCCAGTTTTCTGATAATCAACATGCCCAGATCAACTGAATGGTTCTTTATGCGTCCCCTGAAGAACCATGATAATATTTACATAGCTAATTCAACTGTGTTAAAAAGGTATCTAAAACAAACATGACACGGGATTGTAGAACTACCTATCCTTGACATAGACAGTAGGGCAACAACAGGGATAGGGAGTTCTGTGCAGTCCAGGGATTGGTAAAATGTCTGGTAAAAGTTAGAAAATAAGCACCTTCAGTTGGTGTGAATTGGTTTTTAACATCAAGTTTTTATTAGACAGGGTTAAACAACGTTATACATTTGAAACAGAGGAAAGAGGAAGGTAAAACACCTTGAAAAGAAAGTGTGTCTCATAGGGTTTCTATTGGAACTTTAGTGTTTAGATGTGTTTGTACACCTGCGCCTCTTCCCCATTCTTAACCCAGAATTTTGAAATTCTTCAGATTTGCTCTCTTACTTATGTTTTTCCTCTCCTTTTCCCCTTTTATTTAAATGCGTTAATGGTATGTCACGTACATGATCTCTCCACACAAATGATAAGCAAAGACATCCTTTGATTATACTTTTTTTAAGCTTAGTTCAGGGAGATGTTTTAGAAATTATTTCAATAAAAAAAAAGATAAGTAATGTTCAGGGTAAAGGTCTACCTAATTTCTGCTATGGTCAATTTAGTTTTTAAATTAGCTAAAAAATATACAAAGTCTACTCTCTTAAGCAAAACTTCTATGAAGACACAGTCAAGTCCTGTTAAAGTACAAAGCCGTAACGGTAGAAGAAAAATAATTGGATTGAAAAGTAGACATCTGAAGAATGTCTGCAGTGTTAAATTGGGATGCAGCTTACAGACAGTGACCCTGTATTCCACAAGTCTGGGTACTTTGCATAAAAAAAGAACACATCATCAGCAAATGAAGACATTTCGTTACTTATTACAGTTACCATGGTGTCTGTTGTTCCCCTTCTTTTCAGCCCTTTTTTACATTTTTTCACCACCATCTCATTATGTAGTGGCTTGGCTCTGACTCTGCTTTAACCCTCAGTTTTAAAGATGTATTTTTGTAACACAGCTGTGAGGGACTTGAAACAAAAAAGAAAGAAAATCTGACTAAAAAGGGGGGTTTGAAGAAAGCAAAGATTATGCATGCCCTAGATATAGGGATCCTGGTAATGAAATCCAGCCTGAATTAATGGGGATATGTAGGGGGTGTAGGTTGGGGAATTTCTGATTAAAATATTTAAAAGGATGGTTTCAAGTATTATGCAAAGGTATCAGAATGCAATAGTGCATAATATAATCCCTTTTCACACTTGCCGCCCTGCTTCATAAAGCCTGTGCTGAGGAAAAATGAATGTAAACATCCTCCATTTCCAATCAAATCCTTTTATCACTATTCTACAGGGCAAAGAGTATTTTTCCTGTTCATAGAAAATGGAAGTCTGTTATTTCATCTGTGGATTTCTATCTGTTACAACTGGCTTCATCAAGGTTAACATAGGCTTTATAACAACAAAATCTCAAACGAACAGGATGCATGTTGAAAGGGGGGCAATCCAAGGATTACAGGCTAATTCTGCAATAAATGTGATAAAGTGAATTACTTACAGTAGCTTTATCTCATTGTCTTTGTGTCTTTTAAAAGTTAAGTTGTAGTTGGGATTTTATCAGGTCGATTTTTTTACTAAAAGTCTTTCCAGACCTGCTGGCACACAAACCATTTCATGTGCCAGCAGGTCATAAAGACCTGTGACAAATCTCACATTTAGTGGGTGAAGAGCTAAATATTTAACCAAGAACATAAACAGAGAACTAACCAAAGTGATATTCATTAAGAAGGGAATTAAGAGAGCTCGAAATAAATTGTGCCATTGCTGCTGGATGATGAAATGACAACGTGTCACCACATATTAGCAATCCCACTTTGATAAGATGATAATTGAGTGTGCTGTTGCTGTGCTTACAGCCTCTTGCACTTCCAAGTAGTTGATTTGCATAACTAGTGCAGGTCGGAAGTTTTTAGAGCTTCACTCATGCTTTGGTTCTTGTGAATTTTGCAAAGATGTGAGCAGAAACATTATTAAGATGGATTCCAAAATACTTTAATGTGGTCTCAGACGAAAATGGTTGATACCGTACAATAATTAAACCTGCAAAGGCAATAAAACTTGGTAAAAAAAAAACATAGGCAGGTTATCCTCCAACAGAGAACGGGAATCTATAGTCACTGTTCTTTTCCTGAATAAAACTCCTACTGAATCTTTTAAAGGTGCATTAGGACTCTACTAAGTACGGACCTACAAAGTTAATCCGATATACAAAAAGTCTTTACTGTCCACATAGATGTTGCATTTTCATATATTGGCCAATAACTTCTAATAACATCCATTCTGTTGTTTCTGAATCAGAGAACCTGAACCATGCCACTGTCCATCTTGAACGTATCTTTTTCTTACATTGCAAAATATTATCATAAAATATTATCTTTGTATTTTGTCCATTAATTGTCTAAACAAACAAAAAAACATCTGGTGTGCTTAGAAATAAGGATGTTAATGTCAAGTTGAAAAACTGATTAAGTATGTTTGAGACATTACAATAAATATTTAGAGGAAATTCCTAAATTCCTAATTAAACTCAGAAACATAATTCTGAGATGTATAAAATATGTAAAGCATTCAAGATATAGAGCACTAATAGGTTTGTCATTTTTATTATGAAAAGATTGACTTAAACTAAATCTAAACGTATACTGCAAAACTTCATAAAAAATAAGAGAAAAAAGGTAAATTCAACTTTCTTTTTAAAAATCTAATTAAAACCCCTGTCAGCCTAATGAAGGCTCTGATTTTTAGAATTAAATCTAAATTTTCTGAGCTATAAATCTCTGTGGAACTATTACCATTTGATTAGGCACATTTTCTCCCAACCTGTACCCTATCAAAACCTCTAGATATCATTCTAGTTGATGCTCTCACCTATTTACTGTGCTAAGTATTACTGATAAAAGACACATCTGCTTGTCTGTCAGGGTAACAGTGTGTCTGTCTGTGGAGGAAAAGCAGGACAGGTCGTTAGTCCAGCAAGAAAAACATTTTCTTTAAAACGATCTCTTATAACTGGCATATAAATAACCAGTTAATACATTTCTAAACCTCAGAATATCTTAAGAAGCTTTCTAAAAGGCTGTATATTATATGATATAGCATAATGTTTTCTTGTTTGTTTTTGCGAGTAATAACAACTTGGAATTGTTCCCGTTTCTGTGTCGTGTAAAATCAAGGCACATTTATGATGTTTAGTGCAGCAGGGATGAGTCATTCAAGAATAAGCCGAATCTAAGGTCTGAATAACAAGGAGAGCAACATAATCAGGAGAATTTGATTTATTGTTGTTCCTTTTTTTGGTTGTAACATTATGAACCATGTTTATGGCTCAAAACCAGAAGGTTCACTTTCCACTGTCAGACCTGCTAAGGTGGGTTTGGACTCCTAGAATTACTGCTTGCAGGTCTATCCTTTTAAATTAATGCTCTCTGGGTAATAAAATATGACCAAATAGAGCCCTGAGATAAAATGTAGAGTTAAGACCTTTCACCATTAAATAACTTGCATTTTAAAAAGCACCATTTAGCTACACTTTCAGAGCCTTTCAGCTCTGTTTTTAAAGCTTATAATGGCTGTGTAGAAAAAAGATTCCACTTAGAAAGATCCTGCAGGTACAGGAGTGGAGAGACTCTGATGACCTTCAGGCTTTGGAACATGAAACTGTGTAGGAACATGAGGAAGGGTGTTGTGTGAGCAATTTTATGATCTTCCATCTGAATGTTGACTAAAAGATACTTCATAGTTTTCCAGCAGACTGGGTTAATCATCTTATTAAAGGGACGGGAGAGGCTGCTTTATGGGCTGAGTAAAATCAATGACAGGTGAAAGCACAATGCTGCTTAAAGCTCCTTCATTTTATAATGACATACAGAAGATTGAAAGGGAAAACATACAGGTCTGGAAAGCAGGAATTTAGACAAAAATTAAAACAAACAGCCACTGAAGATCCCTGGTAAGAAAACATGCGGAGCACACAGCACAAGGAAAAATGAATTGCAATAAAAGTGAAATATGACAAGCCAGCTATTCAAACAGAGAGCAGTCGCAGTGGAAATTCAGAGAGGGAAGCCAAAGAATGTGTGGAATGAGAGAGATGGAAAGACAAAGCATCTAAAGAGGAAGAGTTTGGAGCCAAACAGACTCTTTAGCTGCCAGATTTAGCTGCACCATGAGCCAAGAGCATCTAATGACAAGAACCTTTAAGCTCATCACTCGTGTGGTATACAGCTTATCCAAAGTGTTGATATGTTGTCTCTACTCCTCTTGGGGTTGTTGGATTTATATTTAAAGAACTATTTAAAGTTCTTGAGACAGCAAACATGTTACATTCTTAAGCTTTGGGAGTAATTCTGAATAATGCTGATGATTTTATTATCTCCCAGAGTTTAGTTAAATTATTTATTTATTCATTTATTTTATTTATTTTTTTTTACAGTTGCCAAGCAGTGTTTCTTCTAGTTCACGACAACTTCTATAGGGATATTCCAAAGGAAACACCCTTTATAAAATGAAGGTTAAATAACCGAATCACAATAATTACACAATAATAACGACAATCTTTGTTAAAAGCACAATAAAAATGACAGGTTATCAACTGAGGCAACACACATTCAAACTAAGCACAAAAAGCCATTCACTGATAGATTTATTAAAGCAGCTATTACTGCTGTGGTGGAACCGTTATTCTGGGACCATAGGAATAAACCTGAGATTCTGTTTGCAATTGCTGAGGTCTGACTGGTGTCCCATACAACCGAGGAGACACCAGGACAGGCTGTCACTCAGGATTTATTGTTGGCCTGTCCTAAATTTCTCATCTACCATCATCAGCAGTCTTACGCAGTGTTGTATAAAGTACTGAAATTTCAGAGTCAAGTAAAAGTATAGGTACCGCTCCAAAATATGACTTTAGTAAAAGTCCAAGTCATTGACTGAAATGTTACTTGAGTTAAAGTCTTAAAGTATCCGAAACGTCTTGTACTTAAGTATGGAAATTACTGTAAAA
>JAUZNJ010113879.1:0-19799 GCA_034780135.1 Jordanella pulchra | reverse complement strand
AGCATTCTGTATTCAATCATAACTCTTAATCATCGACTCATATGCAATCACTCAAACTGGACAGAATCGATTTTTACAATAAATGCAACTTTATTGACAGTAAAAAGTTTTGAAAATATCAAGGAGCACGCAATCTGTAACCGCAAAGACATCTTGGAAAGCGACATGACCTTTTTTTTATACTTTGTTTTTTTTTGTATTTTTTTTTTTATTGAACTAATGAGGCAGTTGTACATCTCAAAGTTTGAGGTAAAAGTGTTTTTGTTATGTTACATCATTCACAGAGGTTGTTTTTCTTTTTTTTTTTTTTTTCCCGTAGAACATCAAGTCAACACGAGGAGGGGACAAATAAAAAACCCATGCCTCGTTTTCACTTCACGTTTCAAAAATAATTCACAATTCAGGTAAAAGCAGAAAAAGACAAGCACCCATGCTGTAATCCATTCACACACACAAACACACACACATACAAATCAAACCCATTTTATATATATTTTTTGTTTTTACACAGTTTTCAAGTACATTTTGCTTACTAAAGAAACTCAAGTTAAACTATAAAGCAGCAAACCAACAATAACAAGTATGAATACTGAGTTTGGTTTCATTCATTTTCTCGATATTCACATCATCAAATCATTCACCATACTGTAGCAATAAGGTATTTGGGTGCCAAAAAGAAGCAGGAGGTAACATTTTTCATGGACTTTGAGGAATATGCTGGATAAGATTTGGAATATAGCTGATTAAATACACCAAGGCAGAAACAAACAACACTAAGTAGATAATCACAAGTGAGATAATAACAAAAGAGATCCAAACTGAATTTCTAATAATTCATCTTTAAATAATTTCTTAAATCACTCATAATATGGAACTTGGTTTAAATCTCAGATCCGGCTGCTGGGGATAAAACCACAAAGGGATCATTTAAGATGAGCTGATGTTTCCCCCTCACCAGTCCCAAACCAAAGTGCAGAAGGCCGGCTCCAGTAAACACCCCACATAAATCAGTGGGTCAGTAATTGTCACTTTTATGTCTGTGGTAAGGACTCTGTAAAGCAGTGAAGTGCTTGAGTAAGGACGTTCATATATAAGCAGGGAACCTATTCTAAAACGTGCAATCCTGCAGAGTGGTAGAGCACCTTAGGTCCTTTCAGTGAGGCTCTTAGAAAACAAAGCTCATGGTCTGATCTGCACCAGTATCCTAAAACTCACTTCGAAATCCTAAAACCTACTTCACCCTAATTTTACTTCATGAATTAGCTTCAACCTGAGGCTCTGTTCCTTTAGGCATGGGCCGGTCGATCGGTTTTGATGCATACCAACTTTTTAGCTTTACTGTTTGGAAAAAGCTAACATTCTGTGTCATGTGGTTTCTATGGTTTTCTATGCAGTAGAAAGAGCAAGAGAGTGACAGAATTATCACTGTGCTACCCCCTCCCCAACCTGTTTCTGAATTTTTTGTATGTCAGACTGCTAATAAAAATGGCACCTACACTCATCCGTTATTTACAACAAAACAAGATGTGTTATTGAGTGGGAAATAAGGGAGCTTCATCCATCAAACCTATTAAGGGTAAATCAATTTAAGACCACCCAAGATGTGGGTAATTATGCCCTTTTTCCCCTTTTTTTTTCTTTAATGCTTCATATCTTCATAGCTATGGTTATTTTTAGGCATGTAATATCATACTACATCCAAAGTGGCTGTAAGAACCTTAAGATATTGAACTTAAAGGTCCTGTACCTGATTTATTGTTTTAAATTTCTCTAACAAAAATGTTTTCTACATAGTATGTTTCATAGCAGAAGAGGTCATTTTATTAAAATAAATTACTCACTGATTGCACACATGCAGGAGTCGAGGTGTTTGTAGCGTGGGCTTCTAACTTTAGCATAACAGTTTTATCTACCAATGAGGTTCATTCTGTAGAGCTTCTGGTTTCCAATCAGCCACTAAGAACGTTTCCCAACGAAGGATGTTTTCTCCAAGTTCGTGCTTGTAAACAGAAGCATGGTGGATGTATAGGGAAAGCTGTGCTATCTCCGCTGGCTGTTACAGCCAATGACCAAAGAAGAAACAAAGCTTGTGTAGATCTTGGACCAGCCTACTTGAGGTGGAGGCCGCCTCAGACTGAATCTGGACTCCAAACTGGCTGTAGTCCTCCTAGACAGGTATAATGTCATTACTTTTATTACGAGATGTGTGCTTTACCACATGTACCCAAAGAGAAATGAAAGTTTTTCAAAGGTAGAAGGTTAGGGGCGAGGCTAACAGTTAAAACTAAACTGTTCTCCTCACCGTTCAAAACTGTGCAAAATCAGGTACAGCGCCTTCAAAATAACATTTTCAAAAAATATTGCCCAATTTTACTAACCATACTTTAGCCTTTTGATGAGTATCTACCTGTGTGATACATTTAACTATATAAAAGAACACCTGATACAGTATGTCAGGTTTGAGTGAGAACAAAATCACAGGTGAAAAATAGAACAAAGGAAAACATGAAATGGAAATCTGTAGGAAAGAAAACCGGTAAAAGATGAATTGACCGGCAGCCTTTGCAAAATGTATTTCTATCCAGCAGCTGACAGCAGGCTTTCTACTCGATGTTTGTTGTAAGATTAAGAATCAGCAAGAATCACTCAACAGTTTTACTCAAACTCAATTAGGAAGGTAGGTAAGTTAAAATTAGTCAACTTATGTTTTGAATTACTTAAAGAACAAGGTTTTTGCACTAGTGGCCTTTATTCAAGCTGAACAAAAACGATGTTTGTGTTGTTTAATGGCTTCTTTTGCTCTTTTCAAACTTTAACACCAGCATGTACAGCATCACGATGGTTATTGAAAATATAGCTTAGAATTCTAAATAAATCTGTTATTTAAGCTGGAAAAGCTAAACCATGGAGCTGGACCTGGCTTAGACAACAAGAAGGATGAGATTCGAATTCCCTAAAGCATTGATATAAGACTGCTTCATGTACAGATTTCCTATACGTTTGTATGAATTTCAAATGCTGTGTGATTGACAAAGATTGACACGTACATATTTTACATGTAGCACAGTGCAATTTTAAACCAGAGATGTTAACTTTCATATAAGATTGTGATAAAAAAGAGAAACCCTTTTCTTTTTTAAACACCATGCAGAATCCCTGCTTTAAACACTAAAAGCCGAACTCCTTAACCTGCAGCTGGTTGTTCTTTAAGAGTTTTGCTTTAGTTAAAAGAAAAAATAAATACATTTAAAAAACAATCAAGATGGTGTTATAACTGTAATAACTACTATTTTATTTTAACTGTTATTTTCTAGCTGTTTTTATTAAAGAAAATAAATCTAGATTCAAATGTTTTAATAAATAACATGTTGCTCTGTTTTACTGATGTTCTGATACCATGAAAGTCTCCCACCGGCCCATGCCTACTTGGCGCACCGTTGAACCGAGCTGTAAACAATATGTTCCTACAACAGTTACCACTGTAGGAGTTAAGGCAATCCACGTCTTCGTCTTGTCTGTGACAAAAACTCCCCCCCACACTCATAGACTCGCTGTTCTCAGAGCATATGTAGCTAATCTCACACACAAAAGCACCCTTCCTCAGCCACTGGTGCAGAGTTCTTCATGCACACTGAATAAAACAGATTTTGGATAAATGCTTTCAAGAACTGCATGTGAACATGACCTGTTAGATGGGATTATTCCCTAAATCACTGAGGAAAGGATGGCTAGTCGAGTTTCTTGAGCACCAGTTCTCCTCTGTTTCTTTTTGTGTGGGTGTATGTTGTTGTGTGAGAGTGTGTGTTCAGAGGAAATCCCCAAAGGCACTTCTGAGGCAAAACCTATGGTTTGCCATGTGATTTTATAAGGGAGTGCAATCGCTTACATAATTTACTGATCTAAACTAATCTAGCTAATGCATTAAAAAGATTTTCCACTCACCTATGCCACGTAGGATATAAGTCCAAAGTATACTCAGGATTTATTTGACTAAAACTTGGGATTTAAAGCAGCTGATCTGGTGCAGAACAAACGTGAGCCCCCTTTTAGATTACAGTGACAACCCTCTCCTCGTGCAAACCCCCCTGTCTTCAGCCCACCTGGTGCTCTCCACGGCTGATGTGAGATGAGAACTCGTAGCGGTCTTGGCTGGGGTGGCCACAGATGTTGCACTCAAATGGCTGGCGGAAGCCGTGGCAGCCCATGTGGATTGTGTACATGACGTGGTCCAGGAAGAGGATGCAGCAGTGCCGGCAGTAGAAGGAGCGCACAGGCCTGCCGGCCCTGTCTAAGACCTGCAGATTGTTCCTAGAGGAGAGCGGAGATCCTTGGTTCCTCTTAACTACACCTGGGGGCACAGGACCCCACTCTGCTTCCAAGTCTTTGGCTTGGCTGGGGCTGGCGGTGGGAAGGCTGCGGGGCAGCGCTGGGGTCAGGTAGTGGAGGTGATGGTTGTTGGAGGTACTTGTCGGGGCCGAAGCCCTTGTGCTCTGCTCTTCTGCTGTGCTCTCTGTGTCTGTGGAGTCCGGACAGCCGTTGGGTGAGGTGGTGTGACTGTGCGTGGAGGGCTGGTCGTCCCGGCCTTCCCCTGCCTCCCTGGGGAGCCCAAGTGACATCGCTGCGAGCCCCACACTCCCGTGGGATCGGGGAGCCTGAGGAGCCACATTACTGTTGAGGGAACCAACAACAGTTCGAAGCTCCGCCACAAAGCCAGGATGAAGCTGAGGCAGCGAGGGCGACTCGTGGTTCTCCCCTTTACCCCTCGCAAAGTGGAGGTGGGAACTAACCAGACTGGATGAGTCTCCAGCAGAATGGGAGCTCAGGAGATCCCCTTCCTTTTCAGAGCCAGAGGACAGTTCGTAAGGTGCTTCTGGTGGTTCAAGGTGCATGTGCTTTTCTCCTGCAAAAGAAACACATCAGCAATAAATGCTGTTCTGGGTGGAAATTCCAAAGTAAGAAAATGATTACTGACACCTAAGAAAACATATAAATAAAATGAAATAGAAAGTGAAATGTACAGGTGTTAATTATCATTCATGTACTTTCATTGATCCATTCCACACACTCAGGTTCTGCATATTAATACATTTTTATATTTGTCCTAAGTTCCTACCATCTTAGCTGTCGATTTAAAGTTAGGTTGGACAATACTGGGTGTTTATTGCCCTGCAAACAGCCTAAGGGTTATCCAACGAAGTCAATGAAATAAGAAAGGACGAATATCTACAAATTCTTTGGCTTAAAAAATGTGTTATCATTATACTGTTGTTAATGGGTTGTTTGCATTTGTTTAACAATGTTTAAACCAGCTGTAATCCCAATTACTGTGTTTGAAATAGATAAAAACTTGTTTCTCTGTTTTTCATTTGCATAATTAAAAATAAAAAAAAATATGATATTCATATTGTCGATCAGTTCATGTCAACTTATGACTGACACTGTAAATATGAATTATTCTAGCTTCAAAGAAACTCACCCAAAAACTTCTGTGGCGTTGACCTCTTGCGTTTGGTTATGCTGACAGTCAGTCTGTCCACAAACGGCCTTTTCTCATTGGACGACTGCAGCGCAGGTTTAGAGATGGTTTCCATGTTTACAGACTCTTCACCTGCAAAGGCAGAGACCCAAAACTTAATAACACTGACAAATGACCTAATATAGTAAATGTTAATACATGAAGGCTCTAGGTTTGATCTATGTGTTGTGTGTTACCTGGCTGCATCTGTGCAGGGTCCAGAGTCTTCATGTAACTATGGCAGCGCTCCAGATGTTCCTCCAGCGTGCTCTGTTGCTTATAACTGCGACTACAGTAGGTGCACTTGTAAGGTTTTCCCACAGTTGGTGAAGAGACTAAAATCAGAGGAAAAACATTTAAAAACTCTAGGTTCAGGGACTCATAATTACCCAATAAATATAGTCCAGTTTATGACATAGAAAATAAGATAACTGGGTATTGGAGGGGATTTTTTTCAACAAATGAATTAGCAGTAATAGCTTGGCTTATAAGAATGGATTTTCCCTTTTGATTAGGAATTCCTGAAATTGATTATTTGAAAGCTGAAAGTGACGGTAGAGGAAACGCCTAACCCCTCACCGCAGGGTTCCAGTTTGGTAAGCCATCAGAAGCGCTGACGTCAATTCGCTGAAATCCAGTTTGCAGAGATCGTTTCTCTGTAAATGAACCTGTGCGACCCGATCACATCCAGACCTATTATATCAACACCGTATGTGAGCACCTGTTGTTCACATAGATGGGCCCAGAAAATTCAAAGCACGCTCACATGACTTCCTGTTTTTAAACCTGTTAAATGTCACGTTTTTTTTTTTTTATGTTTTTTTTTTTTTTTACAGAAAATTGTAATGAAGACCTATTTCCTTTGAGTTTCAAAGAAAGGGGAAATGGACCACTTTTAGTGCAATCAAATTTGGTTTTACACCCATTAAGTTCAGTACCTAAGTGCATAAAGTGTAAATATTAAAAATCAGAAGTCTGTGTGCATTTATATTCAGCCTCCTATACTCTGATACCCTGGAATATAATCCTGTGCAAATAAAAGCATTCATCTTAGGTAGGAACATCTGTCCAATGAATAATTATTAGTTGTGGATATCACAAATATGACATTTATGAAAGAGTTGCAAGGAAATGGGAATTTGTAAAGCAAAGCAGCAAAATGTCCAGTTTGCTTTTTGCCAGAGTAAAGACTGAAACACCCAACCAGAAAACATGGTGGTGAAAGCATAGTGGTGAGCAAAGGTTTTTCAACAGAGATAGTGAAAGAAGTCAGGTTTTTATGGAGCCAAAAAAACTACTGGATGCTGCAAAAAATTGGGACAGAGGTGAACATGGACAGCAACCTTAAACATGCAGCCAGAGCAACATTTTAACAGTTTATATCAAATACTGTTTAGTTGCTACAAAAGCCCAGTCAGAATCTTTATGTTATTTACCTGATCTGATGAGAATGGTAGTCTTTACATGAAAAGCTGGTAGAGATACAGACTTATAAAAACTGTGGCTGAAATTCTAATGAAAGATGGTTCTGAAGAGCGCTGAATTTAATACATGCCCGACTCTTGGTTAATCTTACTGTAGGTTTCTTTCCTTTACATTGCACTTATGTTCTGTTTTGTTTTACTTTATTAAATAAAAAGATAAATAGTGTGAATATCTAGTGGTATGAGTTTTAGAAGATATTAAAGCTCCAAAGAAGTGAAAAACCTTGCATGTGAGACCTTCTTTTTCTGTGCCTGTGCACAACTTTAAAAATATTTTATTTCTTGGTTTGCAGAAGCTTGAATCTGTTATTTCAGTTCTGTTTAGGTTTCTTTCATGCTATTTCTAATGAATTCTATTTTGGACATTGGAATGGGACTTCACAAATTAACTTCACTTGGTTTTATTACTTTCTCTTTCACTGCTTTAAAAGATTAGCAATTAGCTAAAGGCTGATTCTAGCTACTAAAATGTTGAACTATATGTGGATATAGCACTTGGAGGCCATTATATTTACAGACCAGGCTTATATAATGATCTGATGAAACAGATGCCTGTCTCCATCTAGCTTTGCATCAAGGGAGCTCATTGATTTACCTGTATGAGTGCGCAGATGACCTGCAAGAGCATCTCTCCTGCGGCAGGCATAGCTGCAAACAGGACATTTGAAAGGCTTCTCTCCTGAATGAAGTTTGATGTGACGCAGCAGGTTCCCCTTCTGGGTGAAGGAGGCTCCACACTGGTTGCACTGAAATGGACGCTCACCTGCAAACATGTACGCACACATTCATTTATTGATTATGTTTTAACACCTGTGTTGAATATTTATGAGGACTGTTGTTGCCTGCATGTTCTCACCTGTGTGGCTGCGCTTGTGGACCATCAGCACATTGGGTCCAATGCAGACCATCCCACACACCTCACACTGCAGCTTCCCGTTGGGCAGGCGGATAGGTCCAGGCGAGGCAGAGTTAGCAGTAGATGTCTCATTGAAAATGTTTCCTCCTTCTACTCCGCTTCCGACAAATGCTGCGCCTCCTTCTTCAGGAGGACCCGCTCTGTCATTTTTCCCACTGTCGCTCCTCACAGCCTCTTTCTTCTCAGACTGTCGGGCACCTGAAGACTCTTCATCGCTACACAGCTCCACCTTAATGGAGTCTTTTTTTGTAATATGGAACGTAGAGGGAAATACATTTAGTTATACATGTGCTTTAAATGAAAAAGTCAAACAATTTAAATTGATATAAAGGCTGACCACTTAGTGAGCGGTGGGGAGAAGACTGCTGGCTGTTAGGAGATCTTGCAGAAGTGGCCCGCAACCCAACATAAAAATCCTGTTCTGCTGTTGATTCTCCGCCATTACCTATAACACAAGTATAGTGTAATAAAATTATAATTTAAATGTGAAATTGCACAAAAAATTTGTCTTTCTTTTTAAAAAAATAATTTCTTGCAATGGACTTTTCCCTGTGTGTGTTAATATTATGTAAAACACTTAATTGTCTTGATACTGAAATGTGCTACGTAAATAAACTTGCCTTGTCTTGCCTTATGATCACTCTGCAAAAAGTGCTACATTCATAGAATAAAACTATTATTTTTGTCTCTGGAGCCTGACTTGCTTATAATCTAAGAGCATTCTCCCTGTTACAAAAGGTGTTTCAATGTATTTCAAGAAATAACAAAATATTTGACTTTTTTATTTAATCATTTGGTCTTTTCTTAATTTGTAATGATCTTGTTCTAATAATTAACTTTTATTCTTTAGTTATTTTGTGAGTCCTCCACTGCATGCACTTTTTTTTCCTTTCTCATGTACAGCATTTTGAATTACCTAGCCACTTAAATGCTACCTAAATAAACTTGCTTTGTCTCACCTGATTCTTATTACGTTCAGCTTCTACAAACCAACTCTTTTTTTGTTTTGTTTGCAACTCTAATATATAAAAATATATATTTTATTAGGGAATCTATAAAACTACTTTAGTGCCCCTTTAAACAAAATCCTCTCAGATTCTTCCTATCTAATATGTGAGGTACCCCAGGGCTCTTTTTTGGAGTGTCTGATTTTCCCCCCTTTTCATTCAGAAATATTGCTCTCTTGAGGATTATGTGCTCCTTAAACCAAATACTTGATAATCTAAATTTAAATTACATACCTCTCATTTAAAGGTCCCATATTATGCTATATTAAAAAATATGAACAACCAGCCCTCCGGAGCATGTTTTTGCCATTTGTGTAGAAAAAGTCCTCTGCGATTAGGCAGACAGCATATACCAAAGATTCCCTTATTCAGTCCTCTTCTAAAAGAGTTGTTTTGGCTGTTAACACCGAGTTTGTAAAGATAGCCAAGAAGCGTGAAATAATACATAAGATGAAGGCTGTACCTGCAGACCACTCTGAACACCTTATTTCCCCTTATGACATCACCAGGGGAATGCTTTTCAAGCACAGCATTTTGAGCACTCATTAGCCAGAGAGGGGAAAGCGCTTTATTTTTTTGTGAACCTCATACACAGGCTTCAAAACACACATGACTGTTACAAAATATTTCTAATGGGAATTTTGCATAATATGGGACCTTTAAACTCTTTCAGACAATCTGCCTCTGATCACTGATCTGGGGAGTTAGCTTCCTATGATCAGGCTACAGTTTGATCAGTTGAATTATGGAATCATGGCGTTGTAATCAGTAAATGAATGAATGAATGAATGAATGAATGTAATGCAAAAAGGAACAAGGATTTTAAGTCTTAACAAAATGTATTCTAAGTATAACAAAACAACTGATAATGAGATAAACATACAGAGAAACAACCTCTATACCACTAGCTTGGTCCTTCTCCATGAAGACAGCCCTAACTTAGGTTTTACCCCCTTAAATACTAAAACCACACCTCCTTCGGCTCCATCTCTCACCCCTAAAGTCCAAGCATACAACCCCCTAAACCACAACATGTACATATAAGGAACAAAAGTATATATCATCAGCATGCATAATTAATTGCAAAAATAACATTCTTAATTTATCTCTAATGAATGAATGAATGAATGAATGAATGAACGAATCAGTCAATCAATCAATCAATCAATCAATCAATCAATCAATCAATCAATCAATCAATATCTTATAAAGGTCACTGATAAAAGTCAATCAGAAATAGCTTTAATCCTCGATTTCCAAAATAAGAAGTTTGCAGTCAAATATGAACTTTAGAGGATTTAGAGGATCATGTTTACATTTCATCTTGTTTTGACCATTGTAACTCACTTTATGCACACATCAATAGGAAAGCCTTGCTGCTGATTGCTACATACAGAAGACCTAATATTAAACATTTTTGAATGCATCTACACTGGTTATCTATCTATAAAGTCATATTTAAAAATCAGATTTAACTTTTAGGTCCCTTCAGTTACATTATTAAATCATTAAAGCAAGATATTTCAACTCTGATTTAACTCAGTCGACTTGCAGTTCCACAGACAAGATCACTCTTCCAAACTGCTGGACTATATTGAAAGATTTTCCTTTGGCTTTTAATTATCTTTAGAGACTTAAGTCAAAACAGCTAAAAACATCTTAATTAAAATTAGCTTTTCTTTTAATAAATAATTGTATATTTCCATTTAATTGCCTTCATAATTTCATTTGCATTAGGATTTATTAATTCATACTTTTTAATTTTAGATGTTTTATAAAATGTTTGTTGTTTTCATCCATAAAGCTTTAGATGCTATGTAAAAATACTTTTTTTGTTATTTGAGGGAAAGTTTGCAAAAAAAAAAAAAAATAATTTATTTTCTTTGAAAACTTTGTTAAAATAGCCAATTATAAAGATAATGTTACTTTAGGATATGACAGAAAAAAAACATAATTTGGCAGTTGTACAAACATAAAATAGCTTATAGTATACAATCAATGTTAAGATGATTCTGAATAGAAACAACTGCAGAATTTTTTTAGATGATGATGCACCTTTTAGGTCTTCCATGGATTCTCCTCCCCATCCCTAACTTCTTTCTGGACTTTCCATGTACTGCAGATATTTTTCAGTTTTTTCCAACAAATATTTTTTAGTATATAAATCTGATTTGACATTTTTTTTGTCCAGCATTTATGCCAGCCCCTCTTTTTGTGAGTCTAAATTAATTAGCAAAGAACGACAGCTAATGAAAAAATACACGAAAAAGAAGCAAAAGTCCAAAAAGGAGAAAAAAATGGAAGAATAACACAAAACAAAAAAAAAACAAAATTTTAAAAGGTTTTTAGAGAGATTGGCTTCTTAGAATCAAATTTTAAGAAATTTTAAGAAAACTAATAAATATATTCTTAATCTTACCTTGTTGATATGAGCGTCCATTACATTCATCAGCATTCATTCTCTCACCAGATGCCTGTAAAAACAGAACACAGTGCTTACTTACACTCAATAATAAACTACAAAAAATTAAATGTTAAAAATACATACCTTTGCTATTATTAACACAAAAATATTGTAATCAGATGGCTGATGTCACAACCACAGACCAGTTCAGGCTTTCAATTCTTAATCTCTAAAACCAAATCCACTTAAGTACTTGAGTTTTTAAAGTAAGCAGACTGATCTGACTGGCTCTGTTTTCTGGAGAACCTCCTCCGGTTTACAAATGAAAATGAGACTCTTGACATTTATACAAAATGTCTGGCAAAGAGTGTCAAAGGAGGAGTTGAAACAAACACAAAAAATATTAAGGAGGTTGGTGGATTAAGCCTAAAATAAAGAGCATTTTCAGTAAATATTTAATTAGTTGATAAATTCGTTTAGGAAGTTTCTTCAGATAAACAACTTCAAACCTAAAAAAATGGAAATTAGACCAGTTAATTTTTTTTTCTTTGATAATAAACAAATATATTGCTTACAGTTCTTTATAGAAAAATCACTTAAAAGGTTAAAAACAAAAAAAACAATCCTTCCCTAGTACCACAAAATCAAACCATCCATGTCTCATCATGTTGATAGATCCACTGGTAGCCATTAGACATGATAAGTATGTTTAAACATTCAGTATTGCTCTTAAAATGATGATAAACTGGGTTCAATATAAAGTTACATATGGCATTTTATCATTTATCTTCCTCATACATATAAATGGATGCAAAACAAATATTATACACATCCGTGTGGTAAAGAACAAACAAAAACATGAGCCCCCCTTAACTAAACACCGTTTTTGTGAAATATATTTAAATCATTCTCTAATATTGACAAGTAGGAGATTCCTGCACTTAAAATTATTCCACATAATATTCCTCCAGAGATAGAAACACAAGACTAAGAATCTGATCATATATATTTTTTTCTCTGAGATTTAAGGCTCCATCTCTGGCTGCAGACATAAAGTCATGATAAGCATTCAGATTGATCAGGACAACACATTCAAACTGCCAATCTTTGAAAAACTTACAGCAAGAATGGAAATATTTCCTTCTGCTATTTGAACTTTTTATGTTTCTAGTGTTACTTGCATAACTGTTGCAGCTGATTTTTTTATATTCAGAAATATGACAAACGGCATATTTGGAGTAGTTTTATGTGGTTCTTGATCACGTTTTAAGAATGGCTAAAATTAGGTTTGACAGCAATACAGATACGTTTTTTAAAAAAGGGTAGCGTTCTATTGTTTCTTCAAAATAAATATAGCAGAATTAAAAGTTTGTTGAAATGGAACATTATTTTCCACCTTTTATCAGTCATGCTTTTGCTCGTAGTTTTGTTTTATTGCAAATAAAAAAGGTCCAGTCACTTTTACTGTTATTAAAGTGAAAGTTTTGCAATTCCCTTGTTACTGAAAAACACCAAGAATGTATAAAAAAATGTTTACAGATGTTTTATTATTTTACCAGCTAAACCGGCAAATACTTTTAATATTTCAAATCTAAAATAATTCACAGAATCCTGTTTTAGAGAATCTGTACTATTGTGGTTGCATCTTTTAATTACTGTGTGATTTGTTTGTAGTTAAAAAAGTAAAAAAAAAAAAAAAACAAAACATCTTGTAATTTCAATAAAATAAACTGAAAGTTGAGTCGACTGTTTCAACTTTGGACACCACTGGTTTACAGTAGGTTGTCAGACGGGACCACTTCATGTAACTGGAATATGCAGCCTTTTTATTATGGGGAGGTCTGGCTTTAAGAGCAGGATCTGTTTGCAGGGACAGATGCTTTGACAAGAGATGATAGTGACACATTTTTTATAAGTTTTTTATTTTGATTATTAATTTAAAAATTATCCTAATTAATGAGACAAATCACTGTTATATATTTTCTATCCCTATTGGCTGGACTTTCTTCTGCAAAATTTTCAGACAAAGAACAGTATTAATGGTTCCATCAATGAGGACCGGTGGACCAGGTCCTGGAGCAACAAATTTCTTGCCCCGGACCATCACACTACCTCTGCCATGTTTCACTGTTGACTTTGGTAACAGAGTGATTGCCATTGGTGACCTTTGGATTCCGATCTGTTTTTGAATTCCTTTACATTAGAGGATATGTTGCTTTCAAAATGTTTTTCCCTGCTTCATGCTGTCAGAGAAGCTCTACTTGAATTATTTACTGATCATACATATCTGAGAGACATCACGACTTGGTCTAGCAGCAGAACTAAATACAGGAATTAAAAAGAAAATGGGTTTGTTAGAGTTAATTCTTGATTTAACGGGGGGAACAGGGGTTCCTGTTCTTTTGGATAGCTTTAAATGACACCTGTTATGCATTAAGTCAGGTTAGTTGAGACCTGAAAAATTTGGGTATAACATAAAAATCCTTATGGATGTAATCTGGAAAAATATTTTTTGCTGTGGAAGTTACAAAGCTAACCTTGGTAAATAGCCTAAGTCTGTTAGCTATCAATAAACATCACAATAGAAATCCATGTTTCTGTTAGAAATGAACATTTGTGCACTTTATTTTTCATCCAAAATTAAAATGTTTTTTATAGCGAATTTTTTTCTTAAGTTAAACAACATCCTTTTCAGAGTTTGACATAAAGGAAATCAGCATATTCTGGTAGCAGTAGGTGAGAGGATGTCAAAGTATTGTTTTCTCAAAGATCGTTCATTTTTCGTCAATCTTTGAACTGTTTATTAAGCTTGATTAGGCCAATAAAACTGTGCAATAAAACATTAACATTGTACACAGACTAGGTTGTTACCCTCTGAAACTTTGAAGTGATAATTACATGTAAAGATCTGAACATCTGAACCAGTAGTTAGAAATAAAACTTTTTATCATTTTTATTACAATATTCACAGCCGAATGTAAGCAGAAGGCATAGAAAACTCTAGTTTTCAGAGAGATTGTATTACTTAGTATAGGAAGAGAACTGACACTAAATGTTGAATTTATTCTAACTTAAGTAATATAACTGGCAGAAGCTAGATATGGAAAAACAACAAAGAAGTGGTGACAATGCCCTAACTTCTGGAGACAAAACAAGAGAAAACAGCTTTAAACAAAGCAGGATTAAAATTAACCTAAACTAAACGAATTGGTTTACTGGGATTAAAAATATTGTATTCTAATATCAAATGTTATGATTATCAATACAAATCATTCTTGCAATTTTTTAAAAATAATTTTATTATATTAGTCCTTTTTTGTTTTATATTTGTATTAGTTGATGTTAATCCGTTTTTTTTACTTGTTTTTCATTTATCCTTACTTTGTCCAATCCCCCTAATTGCCAAATAATTATTATTAATATAGTGCACGTTACATAAAACAGCTATCCAATAACAAAGTGGCACATATAGAAACACCAAGACAAGACACTTTTTTACTGACTTACGTTGTCTTTAGACATAGCCGCCAACATGTTTATTTTCACTGAGAGCAGACGGAGCTTTCACTTTATGAAACGGAAACAGACCAAGATGAACAAGGCATCAATACCTCTCGCTCAAATGGATGACAACAGTGGACATTGACTTTGGAGAGGGGGGGGGAGGCGGAGACAGCAGCACATCTCAGGGAGAATTAATATCCTGGCATTGGAAGCAACAGGCGCTGATGCAGCCGGGAGACGCGTCAGCCACACCGGGGCACCGCGATTAAAAATAAAAGAAAAAGAAATATATAAAGACAGGAGGACGCGCATCTGTTCCAACCCTTGCTCTGCAATCCTCCCTGGCCCCCAGGCTGTCGAGTGTGCATTGAATCATACATGTTTCCAGATAAGTGCCATGCCTCTCACTGCCCCCCCCCGCTACATCCGCGGCTACTTGTTTCAGCGTCTCTCCGTGGGTTTTTTGTCCGATCAGCTCGCGCACAGCTCCAGACAGCGGCGAGACGCGGCGGCGGCAGCGTGTGCAGGAGTTGCGACTGAGAGAATTGTCCGCATGAACGCAGCTGTCATCCAACACCAAGAGCGTCAAACCGACCTGGGCTATATGTTTCTCACGAGCCGTTGCTATGGCACCCGACCACACGACAAATGGCATTCACCCGCAGCAACTACTCAAAAACACGCCGATCAAGAGGGGACTGATGGGCGGCTGAGCTCTTCTCCTTACCTGGCGGCCGATCGGTGCTCTGCTCTTTAACTGTCTGCCTGGCTGTTTGTTTTCCCCAGTGACGGCAGCATCCCTGGGATCTTCTTTTCCTCCTTTCTCTCGTTCCTTTTTTCTTTCTTTCTTCTTTTTTTTCACCTGAAACCCAAACAACTTCCGGGCCCATGCTGGGATACAGACAGAGCTGTTGATGTAGTGATCGTCGAATGCATCGATACAAAGAGGAGACAAACAATATGTTGCTGTTTGTTGCTTTATAAAAAATGTAGACTCTTAAAAATGAGAACATCCAAGTGATGGTATTTATTTTAAAGTATATCCGTCCAGCAAATCATCCAAATGTTTTGTCCTAAATGAAAAATCCGAAAGATCTTCTTATTGCATTTATGATTATTGTTAGATAATATATCGATATTCATAAATAAACATATAAAGCGCATGCTGAAACACCCGATAATGACACCAGGTAACATTCAGTGATGGCAGTATCTTTTAATGTTACATCTTAACCACAAGATGGCAGCAAATGTCCGTTTTGGGGATATTCAAACAGGTGCACAATTAAATACCATGAACAGAAGCGCCACCGCTGGCAAGACCTTTTCGATTGTTATACCGTAATAGAATGAAATGAAAAACATTATGTGACACATACTCATCTATTTCAACAACTGAACACTCTAGATTTGAAAAAGCACACCTTAAAATAGTCTAGTGTTATCCTGCAAATGAATTTGGATTTACAGGAAAGAGTGAGGCCTTACAAGTTGTGTACTTACTAAAGGCTTGAAAGTAACACGGATGGTGCCTATATCTACCATGGAGATGGCTATTGCAGAGATAGATGACCCCAAAACCCATTCAACATGCATGGACTGTGAGAGTAAAGGCAAAACAATGCAGTGTCCCAAGATAGATTGGCCGTTCTTGTTTTCCTAAATGTCAGATCAAGTTGTAAAGTTGTAAGTTGGGTACATTAATAAAGACCAGAGTAGGACTTTAGAATATCAGGGAAGACAACATGAAACAGTCTTCTTTGAGAATAGAAAATCCAGAACGACATGAAAGAAAAATCTATGCTAGTGACAGGTTGGAATTGAAAGGAGGAAATTAGATTTACACAGAAAGGGACCTAAATGTAAACCATCTAACAACAAAACTAACCTGCAAAGACCAATAATATGGACATGTAAAATATGACTGATAAAATCAAATATATTGGAGATATAGAGGAGCATGTCATTTAATTGAACCTTGATAGAGGTGGATATGACACTGGGCATTGACATTCACGTCTTCTGTCAGACTTATGATTTGATGACAGTGAATATTGTCTTCCACTGTTTCTTCCAAATGAACAAAGATCAATCAATCATGTCTTCAAGGAATGCACATCAATGCAATCACACAGGTCTTGCGATCCTCTTGCTCTCAATTCAAGGGAAGTATGAATAGTATGAACTAAGTGGTGTTCCACATACATGGTGCTCACCTCTACATGGGATAATCAAGTTCCTATAAACAGTTCCTTTATCACTGGTACTTGTTGATGGCAAATCTGTATGGAATATAGCTTTCCTATTTGAATCGTTGGGGTTTGTGCCATCGCATCAAGACCTCATAAGCCTCCTGTACCTTCATGAACATTTTCTCAGCCTCATTACTGGGGTTGTGGTCTGGATGCCATGTTTTGGCCAGCTCCCTGTAGCTTCGCGTTATCTCCTCCAGGGATGCTTCTGCTTCCAATGACAATACCTTGAGCACAAACATTCAAATAAACACCATCAAGAGAAAGTCAACCACTTTCTGGGTATGGGTATATTTACGACTCACTTTTCACCTGCTCACCTTCAATGCCTCCTTTTCTCTCTGTGTGTATTCTTTCAGGAGTATTTCTAGCACCTTCCTCCATGCCTCTTCGTGATACCCCCCTCCAGTGAGTACACACAGGATCCGATATGGCATTAAAAGACAATACTCCAACACACTTCTGAGCCAAGGGAAGAACCAGAATATATCCAGCAGTGTAGCAATTGAGTCAGACAGGTAATACAGTGTTGCTGTGGTGTTATAAAAAAAACAATAACCCAATGGAGCGGAGAAGGCCAGCCAAGCTAGGCCAATCTTGTAAAGCCGTGGACCTGAAGGAGAGGTGGAAAACATGTAGTTTCAGTTGTGTTTTATGAGTTTGCTGAGGAGTGTTGGGTGTTTAAAGAAGCTCACCTAATTTCTGCTGGCTGCCATGTGCTTTTGGTGGTTTGAACCTGCGGTTCTGTGAGGCAGTAATGCTAGCAGCTAAGCTTATGGGAAGAGGTGAGAGAGAGCTCCCATAGAATATTGGTGATGTCACAAGACAGGCAGTCAGGGTTTTTTGGAGATCTGCAGTCTGTTGTCCAATACTGGACACCAGGTGAACCCCTGCACCCACACTCAAGGGCAGAACAATCAAGTAGAAAAAACTGAGGGAGTTAAGTCCAATCAGAGCCACCATGCCAAAATAGATCCCAACACACACCTGCCCGGCAAATCTGAAGGGGCTGACAGGTGGGAGTCCTTCTATGTGAGGTCGTCTGTCAGTTTCAGAGACTCGGTTAGCTTCACTGACATACTCAGGAATACGTATGACCTCTCTGGCCCAGCCAAAACCAAAACCTCCCAGAGTTAGCATCCATAGCAGCGCATGGCTGTCTCTCCCCAGGTAGAGATGGTGAAGACCCAAAGGCCCACCCATGGCCCACAGGGCATAGGCTACCAGTACTCTTTTCACCATCCTGTGGTTGTAGTGGATCCTCTCCCGTTCAAGTGAGCGGTTATTCTCAGTTACTCCCTGTAATGGAGTAACACAGGATTAAGTGTTTTTATTTATTCTATTTAGTTAGACCAAATCTATTCAGTTCTTAGCTACATATTTATCCTGAAACTACATTATACGGCAGCTGCTCTTGACATTTTGGCACAAAAATATGTGACTTGTGTGAATCACTTCCCTGCTTGAGTTAATATGTTATAAGTGGAATTTATTTGTGCTCCTAAATTGCAATGTCATTCAACATGACAAATAAGTGCCGTTCAAAATGAAACACATAGCAAACCTACTATCTAAGTAGACTAAGAATTATATATTAGAACTGGAATACATTTTATTCAACTCTCTCTATTAATCAAGACCATTGGTAACTTATACATATTTAGAATTTGGCTTTGTGTCATAAACGCTGGTTTACTTACTTATTCCTTCATTTCAAATCCTTATCCTGAAAATTCTTTTCCGGTGCGTTCCACTGTTAAAGTTGGAGCACGTTGTTGCAACAGTTGGACTTTGGATCATGACAATGAAATTACACAACAGACTTAAAACAGCATGAGCTCCCTGATGGTCATAACTGATACTACCAAGATAGCTCTTTTAATGAGCACTTTTTAAAAGTTTATTTAAATACCGGGACGCTTTTTTTTTACAGTAATTAAATACATAGGTTTGAAAAGTGTTTGATGATAACACAAAAAAGAAAATTATAACTACAGAATCTGAAAAAAAATGCATAGATAAGGTCCTAATGTTTTGAAAACAAATTATTATCTGTTGTGTGTACTCCTCCTTTATTTAGTCAAACTTTTTCTCTTGGGGAAAAAAAATATTCCACTAATATTACTAAAAAATGCTCGCCATTGTGCCTCCGATCTTATTTTTGTTTTTCATATAAATTTTTGGCTGTTAGTTGATGACAATTAATAACCAAGATTTTGAAATATAACAGAGGTATAAACTGTTTTGGAAGACCCTTTAGCCTTTAACCACTTTAGATTACCTTCATTTTCTTTTGTGATGTTGTCACCCCCTACAGGAGAACAGTTGTGTTTTTTTTTGTTGTTGTTGTTGTTGTTTTTTTTATTAAATTCTTTCATATTGTGGAGAAACTAAGAACTTTTTAAAAATACAGGATAAAAATATACATTTGAAAATACCCAGTATAGAGTATCTAGGAACACAGGGTGTTTTCCACTAAAAGCTCAGATTTAACCCAGAAACTGTCTATTGTGGTTCAATGACAGTCCTTTCATTTTACTGGGGTCTTTTATAGGAATTACTTAGATTAAATCTTTTTCAGGTATTTTTATTTAGTTTACTGTCTTTTAAATACCCAACTGGCAACATGCATTACAAATTATAAAGAAAGAAAGAAAGAAAGAAAGAAAGAAAGAAAGAAAGAAAGAAAGAAAGAAAGAAAGAAAGAAAGAAAGAAA
>JAUZNJ010113868.1:0-19804 GCA_034780135.1 Jordanella pulchra | reverse complement strand
CAGCTGCAGCTGATCCAGAACGCTGCTGCTCGCGTTCTCACTAAAACCAGGAAGATAGAGCACATAACACCAGTTTTTACGCTGAGTGAGGGGCGGTGAAAGCCGGAGAAGGCTGGACCTGTTTGAATCGAGAGCAAAAACTCTTAAGGCCTCCTTATTTTCACGGCCCTATAAAGACCCAGTCCAGGTAGACCAGCCCATGAAATCGAACACAGCATTTATGTACAGTCTTTTCTATAGGTACCATGATTTTTGCCTCGGGCTGTTTTATGAGTTCAATTTTCAAAATCATTCTGCTGATAAATGCTTGAAAAACAATGCCTGGCTTTCAGTTGCTTATTTTTATAGAACTGTTATTTATAATTACTTTTGTTAGATTCAACTGACTTCTGTGACCTTTCTAGGTTTTTATTTTAATAAACGAATGGTACCAGAAATTCTGTCCATGTCTGTATATTTAAGAAAATGTTTTGACCCGATGCTAACCATGAACAGCCTCAGTTAGAAAATGGAGCTCTTTATATCTTAGCTCTCCATCTAGGTTAGCATCTCATAGCAGCAGTGGCACAAACACGAAATTCTTTTTCCAACTCTCCCCTCTTCCTCTGTTTGGTCCTCCTCATCTTTGTGACTTCTGATTCCTACATTGTCATCACTTTCAACAGGCTCCAGTCCAAACTGAAAAGGTTTAACGTTACTCATTGCTGTTTGTATTTTAAGTTTATCTATATTTCAGATATAATGTACATGAAAATTCTTTTAAATTATTTATTGTATCCTTGATATTTTTCATATCTATAATTACCTAAAATACATGAAAACTGTTTAAGTAGTCCTCACAACAACAATAAGATGAAAGTAAGCCACAAATTATTGAACATGTTTCTTTTGGAATTGTACTTTTTATCACTGTTGAGCAGATGTTCCAACCAGCTGTCACTCCAACAATGACCACTTCAATAAGCATTCTTTCATTTCTCATTCACACACACACCATATCAGTGGGCGACCCTCGCTCCATCACTGCCATGCTCCTTCCCAGAGGGTCACCCGGAAATGAAGGCGCTCATCCGCGGCAGACCAGGGATCCAATCATGACTGATGGTCTGTCATACACTTGCCAACACGTGCCTCAAACAGGCAGGTGCATTGGGCTGAGCTGCAAGCACATGGAAACACACTAGCCCCCATGGCTTATTGAGGTCAGATGGGTTTCAACAGAGTATTTCAAAGCTGAGGTGGATTTGGTGAGCATGACTGAACAGGGGCTCTGGTTTTAGTAGAAGGTTTGCATCTCCTGGTTTATACAGGAGGTCTGTTTGCTTGCGGTTTCACATCCCTGTCGACTGGGTGCTTCTTATTAATTATTAAAACTATTTATGCTAATATAAGAACTAGTATTTCTTTACTGTTATGAGACAGACTTGTAAAATGTATGTCCCATTGGTTTTTGTCAGACAAAGTTAGCATAGCTTTATTATTTTTTTTATTTTTTTGAATAAGGGTGACCTGTTTACAAAAATGTACAGAAAGAGATTCAAACACAAGCAGGAGAGAATCTAAGAGTAAAGAAAAAACTAGCAACAAGCGCAGGGAAGGAGCATGAACTCATGTATGTGATGTATTAAGGGATTATGCATAAAATCTTCAAAAACTGCATGGAAATCAGTTTGTATGCGTGAGTTTAAAAAATATATAGATTTATACTATTTATTATGCATGTGCAGTTTGGGCAGAATTCTGACTTCATAAGTAATGACTCTTAAGGTGGACTGGCTGCTCCAATTATTTAGTCAGAACCACATATAAACGCTCAAGACTGTGGAGATCATAGTTGACTCTGAGCTCAACTTTCACAGACTTATGTTACTATCCTCAAAAAGATGGTATCTGGAACTACCTGTTCTTAGGACCTGAGCAGATCACTTACATATAATGTTTAGAAAAAGGTTGAGTCTCTCTCTCAGTGGTGCACCCAGTAATCGCTCTCTACCATATTTCCCAGACTATAAGTCACAGTTTTTTTCATAGTTTGGCTGGGGTTGTGATTTATAATCTGGAGCGACTTATGTGTGAAATTATTAACACGTTATTATATCATTTCAGACTTATTTTCACACTAAAATGCAAAATGACGCTCTAGGCCTGTGTTGATCATTTTAACATTGGAGATAATTTATAAAAACAGCTGAGAAGAGCTCCGAAACGACACCAAAAAGAAAATCATATTCTGCATTTTCAAGCTGCAGCTAGTAAAATATGCAGCTGAAACCTTTAATCGAGCAGCAGAAAGAAAGTTTGGAGTCGGCGAGAAACTTGTAAGGGACTGGAGAAAAGCGGAGGTTACTCTTACTGACATGAAGTGAAAACAAAAAAAAGTAGAAGAGGAAGCGGTGCATCTTCTACCGCAGAGGTGTTTAAAAGTGACACAGAGGATGAAGATTTTATGGGACATACCGTTTTTCCCATGAAGATTTCATGGGAAATACGGTAATAATCTTGGGTTGTCACTCCAAGATCAAAACCATCCATCCATCTTCTCCCGCTTCATCCGTTAGGGTCGGTGCCTATATGCAGCAGACTATGGGTGTAAGGCGGGGAACACCTAGGACAGGACGCCAGTCGGTCGGAGGGCAACACATAGACACACAAGGACACACAACCATGCACACACACATTCACACCAATTAACCGAACAGTCATGTTTTCGGACTGTGGGAGGAAGCCAGAGCACCTGGAGAGAACCCACGCATACACAGGGAGAACATGCAAACTCCATGCAGAAAGACCCCAGGCCAGGACCGAACATAGAGCCTTCTTGCTGCAAGGCAACAGCGCTAACCACTGGGTCACCGTACAGCTCAAGATCAAAACCAATTGCCGTATTTCAAACATACTGTCATGTTTTACTACTTCTTTTCAGCTATTTCTGTTTTATCTATAATTGGATTGATCGATATTGTGGACAAACTACATTAACATCAGTGTGAAGATTTGAACAGAACAATCAGCTTACCTGTAGCTTTTTTTTTGGACAGTCAGCAATTGGTCAGTGATTTTTATTTTTTCCTTTATATAAAATTAAGTCAACTAGGGCCTCTTCCTCTTTCTCGATAACACCCAATGTACACTACAACTATCTCGACTCCCCTTGGTTAGTAACTCTCCAGTAAATGAGCACCCATTATAGAGAGAAAGGTTGTTTATTGCCCCTGCAATAGCGTGCATACAGCCACCTGCTTTAATTTGATCCGCTTCTATTATCACTGTTAATGTGGCTTACTCTCACACTTCAATTTGCAATGGTCTCTTTTGCAGAATACTTTGCAAATTGCTTACAAAGTCCCTCCATGTGCAAGACAATGATATACTAGACAAAAGATGATTGCTCGATTTTAGGGAAGCTACCATCTTTATGTCATTAAACGAATCGATTTTTTCTTTCTAGGAAAATTGTATGTCATTGGACTGTTGTAAATATATACTGGTGAAGAAGGCAGTAAAACCACAACATTAAAGGTTGAATTCTTGAAGGGGATTTGTTAGCCTTTTGTTTAGTTTTGTGCAGCTTTTAAGGTTCACTGCTTTAATTGCATTGTTTTCTCTCTCAGAAGACATCTGTTTTCTTCGCCCTACCTGTCTGCCATCTAACAGCACAGGCAACAAGGATTAGCCAGTGCAGAAAGTGGAAACATTGCAGAGCATTTAGCAGTTAATTGGCTGTTAATTACTGCCAGGAGATTGTTTCTGTGCTTTGTTTCAGTGAGGGTCTGACCAACAATGCAAAAACTAGGAGCTAAACTGTACCGGGGAATGTTCTCTTGGAATTAGAGGTTGGAGTTCAACTTCAACCCACACCAATTTAATGTGAAAGGAAAACAAGCAGACAAGTTAACTCTAAAGGGTGATACATTTCCAATTAAGAAAGCAAACAAAGTCTGTGATTTTACAGAGTGTCCTCTTTAGTCTTGGCTTTAGAGAAATCAAACAAGAGAGAACAGGGCATCATTATTAAAGTGCCGCATGCTCTAAGCCATTAGTATCGAACCTCTCTTCTGGTAAAAAAAAGAAATCCATGTTTATGTTTGATCTCTCTATATGGGTGGCTGAACACTTTAGTAATCACTGCCACACACTTAGGCCAAATACAGTAAAGACATTGATCTGCAGGGGTTTTCTCTGGTTCAACCAGAGAAAACCCCTGCATAACTATGTGGTATAATACACTTTAGACCAACATAAAATTCTGATGTAGATTATACCTGTCAGTCTTCCCCCAGGAGCTCATTATGAAGTGCTTCATTTGAAAAAAAAGTCCCAAGAATGTTCGTAAAAACTGTTAAAAGTCAGTTTATCAAAAAAACAATATTCTGTTCATCATTCTGGCTGCAGTGGGAGAATTAAAATCTCTGCATTAAAGGAGGAAGTTGTGCAACGACAGACAATAATAAGAGCATCTGTGGGAAAGTAAACATGTTTGGACAGTCATTGATAACAATACTAGAATAATAATGGTAGGTTGATCCGGCCGGCACAGATTAACGGCTCTTTATTAGAGGCAGCAGCTTCTTCACTGTTGGTTGTGGGTGACCTTTGAGGATCAAAGTCAGGAAATATTTATTATATTAAATATTATATATTTATTATAGTTTATGTTTGATATAAATTTATAAGATTGCTGTCAATTGGTTTTTGTTACTGGCATTTCGTAAGTTGTTTGTAGCACTTTGAGATTCTGTGTGTTTTGGTACTATGAGTGCGTGAAGTTTGACATTTTTTTTCTAGACCTGCTTGCAGACACCATGGGCTTAGAGTGGGATCTGACTGAATTGTCTTTGTAAATTGCCTTGAGATGACATGTGTTCTGAATTGGCACTATATAAATAAACTAAATTGAATTTAATAAAAATATATTTCTAATAGGTTTATAGAAGATCTTTGAAGAAAACGCAAAGAGATTTAGATTTGCAGTTCAGTAGACAGCATGTGCAAACCTGTCTGCTGACAGTGGAGAGATATTCAATGTGTACGTAAACATATTCAGACAAGCGTTTTGGTCAAAAATAAGTGGTAGAATAAGGTTAATAATTGCATAAAGTCTATGGAGGTGAGTACAGATCAATGTTCAGTAATAGACAATCTATGTACCATTACATTACATAAAACAAACAAGATTATAAAAGATTATAAAAAAAAGTACAAATCAAAAAGTCCTGCAAAGAGACGTGGGGGTTGGTTTGAGAAACTTTCCATCTCTTCCTCCTCTCCTAACTGAATACATTGTAAAGTTTTATGTTATAACTTTACTAATGGTTGGTAAATGGTAATTTTGCCAAACTTGAACGTTTGGACCTAAAGGTGAATTTAACTAAATATGATTTAAACTCTTCTGACTTAACTAAGTCAGTCAAACTCTCAACAGAAGTAGAACTAATCTGAACAAAACTAACTAAAAGTTGCAAAGTGGTAATAATAGAGCTGAAATCCTAAGCTTGATGATGAATCAAAACAAAGGGTTAACTTAAAGGTTTGAAACTTAACTACTTATCAAAAAGGATTCAGGTATTTTTTTATGTATTTTTATGTTGTTTGTTGTCTTTTATTCAACTTTTCATATAACAAGCTGGCAAATTTAAACTTACTGGTCTTTTACTATCTCTTCTGTCAACAAACTTACCTGAACTTTATCTGGTCCACAGGATATTGTTAAGAACCTCTACTAGTTATAACACTGCTCTTATCCCCACTCTCTTTCATCCTCTGACATGGGAGCTGGCTTGGAGCTCGTCTGCCTGGCTGTGTCTTTCCTCGATAGCGCTGCCTGTGTGTGTTAGACAATAGTTACCTTTTATATCTCTGCTTCTTTCTGTCTGTCTGCTTCTGTCTCCTTGAACCCCAGTCTTCCTCAGCAGATGGCCGCTCACACTGAGCCTGGTTCTGCTGGAGGTTTTTTCCCGTTAAAGGGGAGTTTTCCTCTCCACTGTCGCTGCATGCATACCCAGTGTGAGGGATTGCTGTCTAGTCAACGAGTCGATGCAATCAGCTGGTTTTCCTTAAACTTTGAACCAATCTGACTGTATGAACGGGTTGAATTGTCTTTTTAAAATGCCTTGAGATGACGTGTTGTGAATTGGCACAATATGAATAAACTGAATTGAACTGAAATTGAATTTTCCATCATTTCTATTTCTTTTCCTATCTGTCATTAGCAGCTCATTTGTCCAGCAGAGTTTTACTAGTTTAGTCAAGAGTTCTTATCTGATCTTGACTTAAATGAATTATGGTAACAAAATTTTATATTTTTAATGGGAGATGTGGTGAATTGAATCTATATTCTTGCAGAGTTAACTGTTTGTGACTTGTTGTCTTAACACACCCATGACCTTGACCTCTTTTCATTTTTGGGAAACAGATAGAAAATATGTTGGATGGTCAAAGCTCTTGGTATTGTTTCATAATCTTATTTTGCTTCTTTAATCCTTTATGCCCGACTTGTTTACTGTATTTTCTCTTCTTTATTAAGCTATTTATTCCTTAATGTTCTCTAACAATCCTCTGAGGCCTTTGCAGAACACAGCTATGTTTATTTTAAAAAGTAAGAACACACCAGTGGGCTCTATTTGCTAATTAGCTGACTACTGAATTTGGATGAGTAGGTCCTTAATGATGAAAACCCAAATATAATATTTTTTAGTCTGCTATGGAAACTTGAAAAACCATGGAGAGCTTTGGAGGTGAGAGTTATTTTAACAATGCAATGTGTGCTTAGCACTGTGCATCATGGCTTCATGAAAAGAGCTTGTTATTATTATTTCTCTTGCAGTGTGTAGGAGGGCACCCAAATGCAGGCGCCCATGATGGACAGGCAGGTAAGAAAAGGAACATTACTTTAACTGAAAAACAGACTTACAAAACAATCCCAGCGCGTTCTAGACAGGAACTGGCAGGCAGTCCTAGAAATACGCCATATGAGTCCAGCTGGCTGGCAGCACAGCGAGCTTCACTGAAACAATCATCTGTCAAGGTAGGCAGACAACTAGTCAGTAGTCATACAGTACACATGGAGACAATGACTAACAAAGAATAGCTGAAAGGCAACAAGCTGCAGAACCAGGTTTTAAATGCGAGACTATTCTAAAAGGACACGTAATAATATTAACAATAGAAAAAAAGAGAAAATTAGTTTAGGGCTTAAAAACTGTAATGGGAATCAACAGCTAGATAATTCATTGATGTAATTATACAAGTCAATTTAACATCAGATGTTCTGTAGGGCTTCTGAATGTTGTATTTATTAAGCCATCCGAATTTTAGATGCTTAATTTTATGTATTTGATTTATTACTGCTTTTTACAGCATCATTGTTTGGGGCTTAAAGTTAAAGTATTGCTAAAATTTCATTTTCTGGTTACCCAGCCCTCCACAAGTAAGTTGAACTCTTTGAGATCTGGTGGAAATGCATTAAACTGCAGATATAGTTACTCTAGATGTTTTTATCCTCTGAGACATGTATGCATAACCTGCAGTAAAGATTAGTTTTATAGGATTACAAAAAAAACCTTACGTGGAGAAGTGTTTCTTCTGCACAAATCTATTCATTTGTATATTTCAATTTTATCTTATAATTTGAAGTACCACAAACTGCACTTATATCTCTGTCTGATTTGTAATTTTAAATGTTAAATCAGATGTTATAAGCTGACAAATACTAAGTACTTCAGCCGCCATTTTCCCAAGTGACATTTTACTCTTATCTAAGTCATTTTTGAATGACCACTCTTTACTTTTACTTGAGTTACATTTTGGGATACTCTATTCACCACCCTTCCTTTGTGCACTTCTTCTAACTGTCATCATAACATAATAAGATTGATTTGTGTTTTTGTTTTTGTCAAGTAAGACATTACTGAATACTTTTAGTTTTTAACACATTTAAAGTGTTTCCAATCACTGTCTGTCTTGTTTATGTCGATATTTCTCTCCTAACCTGGATCAAAACATTGCCAAATTTGCAAATCAGGTGAAAAATTCATCTAGCAGCTTCTAGTACACCCAATAGCAACTTTTCTTGTTGAAGAGTGTGCAACACATACCACACATAAGGGAGAAATAGACTTCTCTCAGTTATTTATTAGTTGTTATTTGTTTGATAAATCATCTAAAATTATAAATGTCAAGAAAATGTTATGATTTGATGTAGTCACACAATAAGAGTGTATTTTGCACAAGTACTTTTTGCAAATTTATGCCCTAAATAAGAAATTATAACGTCAATAAAACTAATAATTTTAAAATCATTTATTTATTGACTCTTGCTTGTCCAATTTAGTTAAGACTGTTCAAATTAAATAAAAAAAAAAGAAATATTAGGCCTTTTTGATGTGTTGAATTTTTGTCACTTTGGGCTTTCCATACATTTCCTAATCTTCTGCTTGTTTGACAAGTTAAGATTTGAGCTAAAAATGTTTCAGTAAAAACTTTTCTTTAGCCGTTGTTTTTTAAAGGAGGATCTTTTTTTTTCAACAGCCGCCTTCAGCCTGAACCCAGAGGAGCAGCGCTAGAAGCACCGAATGGAGCTAAAATCAGCGTTTTGTTATCAGTGATAACAAACTCTGATGTTTGGAAGATATAGAAAGAGATTTTGTGTAAGTTTCAACCTTTTTACATTTCTGTAAATTTTTACATTTTGTAAAGGAAAAATCTTCTCAACAACTTTAAAACTGAAAGTCGGTTCTTGGGCTAGAACAGCCGACCCCTCCTCACCCTTAGTGCTGCTGTGGTGGCCCATGGGCTTAGCAGGAGGTGGACCCCCACACTGATTCTATAATAGGGCCTCATACATTCTTGTTCCAACTCTGGATGTTTGCAAAACTGATAGTCCGAGCCTCTAAATTGATAGTGCTGCTGATAGCAACACCTTTAGGAGCAGTGCTATAAATATACGAGTAACTTCAGGCCCTGCAGTAATGTCTGCGGTCTACATCAAACAACTTTAGAGACTAAAATGATCCTGGAACATATGAAATGCTGTCTGTGATAAACTGGTCTCCCACTGCTCCGTCCTTGTGAGTCTGACCATCCTCCATGATGCCACTGTGAGTCACTCGTCTTGTCCCTCCATGGGTGGCACTTTGCTTTGTTAAGAAACAGAAGGAAAACAACCATTTTTGTATCTGCTTCTCTATCCTTCTGTCCCTCTTCACTTCAACCTTTTTGTCTCTCAAATGTTTGGTCTTTCATTGATATTCAGACCTGATAAAGGCTGGCTGTTAACCCCACCCTGAACAAGCTTATCCTCCCTGCTATTGGTCACATCTGGCTGCAAGACTGCTTATATCTGGGCTTATGTTCCATTATGGTGAACATCTGGCCACCCAGTGCAGTAAATGGAGCATCATGAAAAAAAGACAACAGCCTCCTTTATTCTGATCATTTCTCCCCCTAACTCACTGTTGCACACACATCAGCATCCTTCCAATCATGACTGGAAGCTCTTCAGTTTCAGCACCACTGAGCAGCTCTGATAGAAATATACCCTAAGCATCTTCTTCTCTGTCTTTACATAGGCGCCGTTCAGCAGTTATGAACTACCTGGGGATGGATGACAGGTTATATTTCTGTCCCTGGGCGTACCCAATCTGGCACAGTGGAGCACTAAGCTATCCATTCCACTTCCTTTCCATCCATGCAGATCGTCATTGCCTGTTTATGGACGCCTCTTGCAGACTGAACATGTGTGGCGCTCAGAGCTGTGCATAGGCTCTGCAGAGTTTACCAGCTGGCCATATCTTATCTGTCTGCCGCTGTTTTCTCTGCTGTAGGTTAGCGGCGACGTCATGAAGCTGCTATTTCAGTCCATGAAAACATTCACATCAGTGTCAGTCCATTAGACCCTGGTGACCGTTGCTGGGGTACAGTTGGTAAAATGCATTCAGGTGGATAATGGGTTTAGATATTAGGTTTTTATCATATAAAAGTCTATTTAAGCAGAGATATATATAAGGAAGGGTAGATTTAATAGAAAAAAATATAAGAAATGGATACTCAATTGGTTGTAAACATAAGAATATTCAAAAATTCCCTCTGATTTGTAAGGTTCTAAGCTTTTTGTTTAGTCAAAAATTTGTTTTTTTTTCTACAATCTTTTTTAATAATCCAGTGTGAGTTTTAATAGCTATAGCATTTATTTCTTTGTCATTCCAATGCTGCCACCCTATGGTGAACTGAAGTACAAACTCATCCCTACTTCCTTTACACACACATCAACTAACCTGTTCAGTATTTCTTTAATAAGATAATAACACTCATAATAACGTTTTTGTAAAGCACTTTCATAAAAGACACAGAAGATTAAAGCCAATCTAAAACAACACATACAAAATAAAAGATACAATTAGAATAAATAGGACAAAGTAAAACAAGTGGGTCTTTATCTGAGCTTTAAAAACAAATCTAAGAGTTGGGTGAGGGACCCTATAGGTGCAGAATCCGAGAAGTAAGAGAGTGCCAGACTATTGAAAGCCTCGTAGATGAGCTGCAGGGTATAGTTGTTAGCAATTTTACAAGTTTTAGAACCCATAACGTCTGGTCCTCCAGGATAAGTATCTTGCCTTACAAATCTCACTTTATGTTTATAACATTTTATAAACATTGTTAGTTGTAACTGTAACACTGCTCAAAGTGTTGTTTGGCCAACACCTGTTGCTAAAAAGTCACCCGATGGTGTCACAGTGATCTGCAAAATGGTTACGCCACCTTTGAATAAGAAGCTTTTATGCGTGGACTCTACTTAACTCTTCTGTGGTGTCTAGCATTTTTCTCAGTTCGGTTCCCAACCATTTTTTTTCCATGAGTAAAAACAAATATTCAATGAAAATTTAGTTTTGTTTACTTTAAGTCTTTATTTATATTGTTTTTGTAGGTTTTAATGTGTGGGTTACTGTGCACAAATGTCCCCTTTTTTGTTAAAACACTAGTAACCATATTAAGAATCATCTGCGAACCTCCAAAACTTTCCCATGTAACCAAGAGAAAATGGAATTACAATAATCAATGCATGAGGACAAAAAATCTCTGCATTTCCGAGGGATCATAACTGCCTAATTTTCTCAAATTTCATAAGATGACAAAAGGCAGTCTGAATCGTCGTCCGTAAGTGAGGCTCAGAATTAAGCACAGGATTAAACCTCATTCCCAGGTTGTTAATTATGTTTCTTTAATAAGCAACAAAACCATGAGAATATGAAAGACCAGGAGATTCGCTCAAAAAGAAAAACAACCATTTAAATTAAACATTAAAATCATAGATTTGGAAATGCAATTAAATACAGTACTAATACTGCTATTTGATGATTAATTTTCCAATCCTATTTCTAAATGAAGATTTTAGAAGCAAAATTCATTGATCGTGTTGTGAAAAAAATTTATTATCATACATTTAAAAAGATAAGCGCTTTTTCACTTCTATGTTCTTTTTCACCTGGCATTTTCAGATTCCTTTTACAATTTTATTTTACTTTAACCTGTTCATTTAATTTTATAGTGACCCAAAAAAGCTTATTAACAGTTAAGCTACAGTTTATTAACAATTTAGTTTCAACTTTTTTATCATTTAGTTCCATCGTTTTAACAGTTTAGCTAAAGTTTATAAACATTTGGGAAACAACTTTTTAACACTTTGATAACAGCTTATTAAAATCTTTGTGTATAAAAAGCTGAGTTGCAATTTATTAACAGTTTTATAGCAGATTATTAACAGCTTAGTAACAAGTATTACACCACAGATTAATAGAAAAGAAAAAACCATTAGAATAAGTACAGGGACTAGCTCATAACCAGAGGGATGAATAAATGCAATTTCAAAAAGGATTTGAAAATGCAAGGAGAAAAGAAATGGGAAAGCAAGTTTTACCTTTTTAAATATTTGACAAGGAAAGGTATTTTTAATCAGATTCGTGAATTACAGATTTTTCAATAGCAGTATTTAATATTGAATAAAAAAATTATATTTTACAATTCCTCTTCAGTAATAAAATTTAAAATGTGCAATTAAAAATGGATTGTGTATTTTAGATGTTTAATTCTAAATAGTTGATTTTCTTTTTCAGTGACTCTCCTGGTCCTCCATACAAAAACAGCCTGATGAATCACAAACATTGAATATTAGTTTAATTCAATCAAAAGTAGGATGTGCATACAGTTGAAAAGATGTTTTCAAATATATTACCTAAGAACTTTTTCTTCCTCGCTGTCTGATATTTTATCTGAAGATTATGTTGCAAGTCAGTGAATATTATTGAAATACTTTCTATCCGCTGAAGTATAATGCTTGAATAATGAAGGTTTGTCGAATGTGGAGCAGGCACTCATTTGAAAGTGTGAAGGACTGTGAGCCTGAGGATCTTTGGTGGCAGGGAGTTACTCTCCTGCATCAAGTCTCCAACACAAACGAATCAAATAAGCGTCTCAATACCTGACTTCTGTACAGCCGATCAAACACTGACTGGGAATTTAGCTCTTTGAATCAGAGTGTAGGAAAAAGGGATCTAAAAGTAGCAGGATTGTAGGTCCTGAGAACCGGACCCCAACAAATACTCCAGGGGTAAACAAGCTAGTTTCACATCTGACCATGTAAATGTAAATGTTGAAAGATGAAAAATTGCTTCTAACACAGGATAAAAATATATTCATTATTTATTGAAATACAACAAAGCACATAAAGATCTTTTGCACATTTGGAAAACAGCATTTAAGTGCTTTTTTATACGCTGCTATAGGAAGTTTAGTTTCGTTTTTTTTCCTTTGTCTGTTTTTTTATTTGTGGTTTCACACTCACATATGTTCAGGGGCAAAATGAGCTCATTAGCTTCTTTTAACCACGGAATCTCAGATCTCGAAATGCCAACATACCCAATTTCACTTTTTGCAGCTGGTGGCTGGAAGGTACAAAGAAATTCTAGAAATGCTAGTACTAAGAAATGCTCTTAATTTGACTGTTGCCATTAGACCCAAAAATAAATAGTCAGATTTTGTGCACACGTCTGAGAAAAAGACTTTTAAGGCCAAAGTTGTTGAAAAAAAAAAACAATCTTTAAAAAAATTGCATGTGCAAACAAGTGCAAACATGATAGCACATGCATAGCTTATTCACTAACCAGGTGCAAATCCAATTCTGTGTAAAGAATGAGTGAAATGGCAAACTAAAACTTTCTAGCATGTTTTTCTTTATCCAAGATGTGGAACATGGCATCCAATTGGTTACCAGAACATGCAGAATACTGGTAGGGGAGATATACAGATGTATTTACCTAACAGCTGCAATGTAAAATAATGAACCTCAAACAAACAGGTTTGTGGTTATGTTCTATTAAATAACTCTGGGTCTGTCTTGGTTTGCAATATTTTTGTAGCGAGGTGGATAAATTCACTGTTTGGCTTCAGCTTAATCCGTCTTTAATTCTGACAGTGGATCTTCCAGCTTTTATTACTGGTATTTAATCTTTTAACTTTTGTTATTTTAATCTTTTTAATATGTTTTAACTGCTGTGGGCATTACTTTAGGATACAGATAACATAACTGAATTTATAAAGTGCATTTAAACAATATTCATAACATAATGACATTAATGTCCAAAGATAAAACCTCCTTTCTTTTACTGCTGGCAGGACAAACAAAATCTTAATTGAATGTCGGTCAAAACCCCTTTTGCATCTTTTATCATTTAAACACACAATCGTTGTAAATCTTTTGCAAAAAAGCAACTAAATTTTTACATGTTTTTGGTACAAGCAATTATGTGCTCCTTATTAGGAATCTTTGACAATCTGGTTTTATGAGCTGAAACTTTTGGCCACAGTAACAAATGAAGCAAAGAATTAGGTAATTTTTGTTAGTCAAACAGCTTGAGAGATTAAAACAAAGATGTTTAAAAGATGTTGAATTTAAAACAGGTTTTGAGAGTAACTTCATTTTTTAAAGATTTTCTCTTTTTTTCAAATTTTACATTTGACATTTTTTTTTTTACATATTTCAAAGTTTTGTTTTTTTAGATTGGATTTTACTGCAGTTTAAGTCCATGCAGAAAGACCATGGGCAGGGAATCGAACCCAGGACCTTCTTGCTGCAAGGTTACAGTGCTACAAACTGGCCCACTGTTCAACCCATAGAATGAGATCTGAAAAATGAAAAGAACGCAGTTTGCAGAAAAAAAAAACAAGAAAATTGCATCTGGAAAAATAAAGCTTGTAAAAAGAAAATGTATAAAATAATGAAAAACATAAAAAAACAACATTAAAAAAATCTATATTTAAAATGTAATAAAAAAATCTGAGAAAAAAGCAAAGTTACTCTCAAAACCTTTTTTCAAATAAAACTTTTCTGTTTATAGTTTAAATTCTGGTTTAAAATGTTTTTTTATTTCGATTTAAAAAAACATGCTCATTGCTTGCAACAGTAATGGATCAAATATTCACTCCATATCAAAATACGACTCACATCGTACCACAATAATGTTTATCTGCTTGTTTTAGAAAAGAAAAAACATAAGAAGGGATGCTAGTCTGTAATAATTCATAACCAGTTCAACTCTTGGTAGAATAACCGTGTGCAATCATTAATACTAAAGGCACGTTTCAAAAACAGTTAACCTCCAAGATATTCATAATATTGCTAATAGTGTGCATATATGGATAAAGCCACATCATTATTTTTTGCATAGTTCCTAGTACCATAAAAACCAGAAAATCAATTACAGTAGATTTCAGTGCTTCAGTGCTTTCCAACTGGAAATCACAGCTGCTACACTTCACTGCTTTACATTATAGCATCAAACAGGTAAAGATTGGAACCTTTCTAACGTATTTTAATAATACAAATCTGAACATTGTGGGAAAATTGTGTACTTAGCCCTCATAAGTAAGTACTTGTAGACTTGTAGCGGTTCTGCCAGGGTATGTCTTCACCATCTAAATTGGAGTTTCTGCCATATTAAATGTAATTTTAAAGAGCTTTTATACTCAAGTTTTCAAGTTTTGACAAAGATTCTCATTTTTATTTAAGCCTGAATTGTGACTAGGCCCTTCCAACACACACCTATTTTTACTTCATTTGTGGCTCTTGCTGTATCTTTGGAGCACTTTTTCTTTCAAAGGGTCAATCTCCTCTCTGCCTAATCTTCTGTGGCCTCAAACAAGTTGTCTATGGTGACTAATCCAGCATCATTCATCGATTCTTTAACTCTGGCACAACAGAAAATATTCCTACATGCTGCTGCCACCAACACGTGGCATTTATCTTACCAAAACACATTCTTTTACTTGAATTCTATTCTTTTAAGCGTGTGGAAAACTTTAAAAAGTTATCCTTCATCAGTCCCTGTTATGTGAAGCATAAGATTCCAAATTCAACCGCAAATGTTTGCAGCTCCTCGGGATTCGACTCTTTGCTGGTTTGCTTAGACTAAGGGGGCATGTCTTATATCATATAGGTGTGACATACTACATTTCACTTTAGGATTATAGGTAAACATTTCCTGCAAGATTAACCAAAGATTTGGACATTCTTTTATAAACTCTTTCTGCTAGTTGTCAAACTTTGTGTTGGTTTATAACATATAACTTTGTGAAAATACCCCAATGTTTTTGGATGTAATGTGAGAAAATGTGCAAAAGGTTAAAATGTAAGGAGTACTTCACTGCACAGTTTGGTAATACAACTGAATTACTCTTAAACCATTGTTATGTTGATCTGGATGTTAATACCATAGAGTGAGTTTTATTTCATTATTGTTGCAAGTAAACAACCTTTTTGTATTTAGGGAAATTTGAGAACAAAAACCCAAAATATTTCATAAATTGAAATAAAAAGAATGTAAGAGATGAGAATTAGACAAACAAATCATCAAAAAAGGGTTTATAGAGTAACTTTGCTTTTTTCCAAACTAAAAAAGATATTTTTAAATTGTATTTTTCTCATTTAATTTTTCTTATTTTATTTCTTCAAAAGAACATACCAAGATATTTTTAATAGATTTTATATTTTGTATTTAAGTTTGTTTCTAATTTCTTTTTTCAGAATACATTTTTAAAGTATAGCATTTTTCCAGATTGTTTTTTTTAAAATAAAATATTAATAAAAATTTAAAAAGGGATAAAATACTTGAAATATTTTCAAAGGTAAAGTTACTCTCAAAAATGTTTTTTTAAAAGACCATTTTTGAAATGTTAGTAGACAAAATGTGTGTTTTTAAATAGCCTTTCCAAAACATGTTCTTTGCCTGCAACAACGATGAATCAAAATGAACTCCAAGTATAGGTTCAACATTTTATGGCTTTCTATGATGATTCTAAAGTCATACAAAAGAAGTTACATTCAATTCACAGCTTTTTCTTTTACATTTCTGTGAAATCACAGTTATAAAATCCTTTACAGAACTACTAAATGTCTTTCACTACAATAAATCTCTGTTGTACATTTACCCTGTATATAGAATATGTCTGGTTTGTGCTTATAGTTCAACAACATTCAGTGTATCGGAGTAGGTTAAGTGTTGATGGTAGAGGTGTGTTTTAGGGAGTAATGGCTATTTAACACTCAGTGTCCTATGAGAGGAAGACTTTCCTAAAACTCTCCAGCAGACAGGTTTTAATTTTATAGACAGTCATGTTGGCTCTCAGGTCACCTCAGGTTCCAGACCTCTCCTTGACCTCAGAGCATATAGGACCATTTAACAACATAAGTTAAGCTTCTTGCCCCTTTCTTTTCTGCTCTCATCTAAAGTCCTGTTTTTTTGTTTGTTTGTTTTTTTTCTTTACTTTCCTGCACTCATATTCTGCTGCCTGTTATATTTTTGTGCAATCCCATACGGCACATGGGCAGCGACGGTGCCCATCTCTGCCGCTCCCTCCACGTGAAACATCTGATCGTCGAAGTAGATGTGTGGCCGGATCTTCTCCAGCATGGGGCCCTTGGGGGCGCCGGCGAGGAACAGCGCCTCATCAATCTCCAACCCCCAGGCCCTGAGTGTCTTCAGCGCTCGAATCCCTGAGCTCGCCGCGCTGCGAGCCGTGACCAAGTATGTGCGGATGGGGCAGTCCAGGCGTTGGCCTTTGGCATAAAATTTCTTCTGGAGCTTCCCTAGAGCCTCCAGGAAGCCCTTCAGGGGACCCTGCAGAGTAGTAGAAGAAATAATAACTTTATCTCATGAAGTGCATTAATTAACGGTCTATTGTTCTCAAACACACTGATTACACAGCTGCACTGCAAGATATCTGAGTAATTAATGGCTAATCTGTGTAATTACTACCTGTCTATTAAACTGACAGAACACCTGATGCCCTGCATCTAAATGTTCCCAGAAACCATTAGGTATATTGCTCTCTTTAAATAATGGATTAAAAAATTTATCTGTCCATCAAATTGACTTGAAGTGACTTTATATCATGCCATAGGGTAAATACTCAATTCTTATTGGCTAGGGTGTCGCTTAGTGTTATAAAACACCTATAAAAAGTTTCACTTTGTTCATAATTAAAATCTCATCTGTCATTTTCCATTAGGTGGCCGAGAGGTGCAAACCCCTGCATATATATAGAAGTGCTGCAAATATATGAGGTATATACAAAAGAAATAGATGAATACACTAAAACTTCAAGGAAAAATGCTGCATGCAAATTGCATGTGCAATGATTATTTTTGAGTGTGCAATAAGTGGCCGTGTTGCATGTGATCCACAAAGATTGCTGTACAATTTTTAGGACATGCAACCCGGTCTGATTCTGGGTGTTAAAGTGGAAAAATTGCGAGCAAGTTTTTAACATAACTTTCAGAAAATCGCAGTTGGGTTTTAGATTTGGAAAGTCAGCTGGTAAATGTTTACATTTGCAAGCCCTCCCTACATGTGTTTGCATAGTTTTTTCATTAGAATGTGATCTGCATGTCTGACTTGCGAACCAAATCACTTTGCACCTTCTTTAAAGATGCTCTTTTTCATACGAACACATGTCTAAAGATGCACAAACCTCCTGAAGATCAGGCCACTAATCTCTTAAGCATCTTGTCGTGTTTCTACAAAGGGCCATTCCAATATGAGCTGATGGCCGTCTCCCCCCATAGTGATCTGGAGCACTTATCTTAATCGCAACTTTTCTTATCTGCAGTTGTTTTTGCTTCTGGCAGCACTTTTCCTTTGCATATGTTTTGTGTGTTGGCATCCCATTACTTGTTTTTGCAGCACATTTGCACTATGCTGCTCACTACTTTCTGTGAGATCATTTCTCTTTTGTAGCATTTTTAATTGTTTGTGTTTTGTGTATTTGTCTATTTTTTGTGTTTGCTAGTCTGGCGTTCATGTTTGCTAGCCCTTTTTGTGTAGTTGTTATGCTTTTATATTCTCTTTATGTATTTGTAGCGTGTTTGCACCTCCCAGTCACTGTATTAAACAGGTCATTTTCAGATGATCGGCCATACATACTAATATCAAAGTCATGTTTTTAGTCTTCACAGGTTAATTTGCTGTATCACAGAAGGAGAATGTAGACAAAGTTATACAAACATGATCCAGGAGTCTGTCCTCGTTTTCCCTCTCATGCTCAAAGAACTTGTCCAGCCCGTGGGTTTTGAAAATGCGCTCAGACTCGTCAGAGAACAGGACGGCATCCCCATCGAATGCCACTCTCAGCTGAGACTCTGAAACCTCTGTGATCTTGTCCGTAAAGAACATGGTTGCAGCTGCGATCCCTGAGTACATACGGAAAAACGTGTGACACATATTAGACCTGCCTTTCATTTTAGTTTAAGGTAGAAAAAGTAATCAGTGCTGCTAGAAGTTTTTTTCCACTTTTGATGTCACTTTTTGCTCCCCAAAAAGATTATCTTTTCAATTCAAGTGGGAACTTTGGCTTGGCTATTCTAAAACATTAATACCCCATCTAATCCGGAGAAAAGGTTTAGTAAAAGTGAACAACTTTTGGATTTAATCAGAGCAGATAAGAATTTATTTGGAAAAAGTTCATGGCTTGAAGGCAGAATTGTCAAAGCTTTATGTTCGGCTCTGAAACCTGTGGGTGGTGGGTCTGCATAATACAGTGTTTGTTTCAGAGCACGGAAACAGACTCATGCTGTGAAACCAAAACAGTAGAACAGCGCTTTCATTTTTATTTCACAATAATGTATTTTCTGCTAGAAAAAAGAACAATTCTCAAGGATCTTCATTAACACTGATATAGTAGCTTAAGGGTTTAAAATTAGTTTCTTTATTGGTTAGGCTTGGGGTCTGGATTAGACTATATAAATGAACGTATAAATGAGTGGAAGTCAATAGAAAGACCCCACAAGGATACTGTGACCCAACATCAGCAGTGTGTAGACCAGTGTGTGTCAGCAGTGCTTCCCCCTGCAGGACTGTGGAGTGAATTATGTTCATTATTGTTGCAACCGGATCGTGTTTTGCAAAGTGAAACAGAAACAAAAACAAAACACATTTGGTAAATTGAAATAATTAAGAAAAATAAACACAATCCATATATAAAAATTTGAAAAATGTTTTCATGAAAATAGGTTTGAAGATAATCTTTGCTGTTTTCTCAGATTGTTTTTCTTTTTTCAATTAAACCTTTTTTTACAGATTTCCTATTTTCAATTATTTTTGTTTTTTATTTATATTTTTTAGATTGAGTTCTAATAATTTTTTACTCTTTTTACTTCTGGAGGGTGGGGGGTTAATCTGGAGTGAAGAGAAGAGAAGAGAAGAGAAGAGAAGAGAAGAGAAGAGAAGAGAAGAGAAGAGAAGAGAAGAGAAGAGAAGAG
>JAUZNJ010113857.1:0-19805 GCA_034780135.1 Jordanella pulchra | reverse complement strand
TAAACCTGTTGAACTTTTTCCCATTGTCCGAGTGGTGTTCTGCATGTGGGTTAGATCTCTGAAGCCCATCATGACAGGTACAGGGTTTATTAATGATTCTTATTAACTTCCTATTTACTAAATGTAGTAATTCTAAGGTTCCTGTGTTTTATTGTAACTGTCTGTCACGATTGCCTCCTCACCTTAACTAATCTTTTCAGGTGCCCCTTTTTCTAGTCGTCATTGTTTTCTCATGGTTCCTCTGTTTTATCCAGTCCCTGTCTCACTGTGATCTTATTTTTTCCATTGAATTATTTAGCCCTTTATCTGATGCTTTGTTCATGTATTTGATGCATCTTTTTGCCTTTCTTCTTTTGCTTTCATTTAAAGAATGACACGGTATATGAATACAGCAATGGAAAAAAGCATGCCTTGATACAAGACTGCAGGTCAGGTTTAAACATGCATCTGTTTTTACTTATCATTAAGAGAGGCCCCACCATGTCTCTAGCTTTCATGGATAAGTTGCGTCAGAGCTAGAGACGTTACTTTTGCAAGATCCAGACGAAAACCTTTGATTTCAAGTAATACTTTGATCTATTTTTAGAATAACTGATATAACAGTGAAGGCATCAGTCTAAAAATCCTGTTTAAACAAGAATTTCTAGTTGTTTCTTTGAATGGAAAACTCCCCCAATAGAACTAGAAGACATTCATGAAAGGCTTACTTCTACTTATCATTTGCTTAATAAAGCACATTTCAGCTACGGGACAATTCAAAGCACTGTGCACAATAGGAAAACACACAGGGGAAAGTTATTTGCAAGATAAATAAAGAAGATTAAAGTGACTGATAATAAAATGAAGGAAAGTGCTGATAGTTCAGGTGCTGGAAGGGATGTCTCCCAGCTTCACTCAGTGATGCCTGTCAGTCAGGAAGTTTGTAATCCACTAACGGGTGGAAGTTGGTACAGTTAGCTGTATAATGTTGTTAAACACCGAGCTGAAGTCTGCAAACGAGATCCTTGTCTAAGACCCCAGAGTGTCAAGGTCTTGTTGGATGTAATGCAGTCCTGGGTTGACTGCATCATCCACTGACCTTTCAGCCCTGTAGGCAAACTGCAGGGGTTTCAGAAATCGGCCTGTAATATCTTTGAAGCGGGTTAACACAAAAGGATTTCATGAGCACAGATGTCAGGGAAACCGGCCTATCGTCATTTAATCCAGTGATGGATGGTTTTTGGGAATAAAAAACATCATCACAGCCATCCAGGGAGCTCCAGCAAATTGTTGAAAATCTGTATGAGGTTGGCGTACAGTTGTTCAGTGCATATATTCAGCCAGGATGGAGACACACGGTTTAGGCAAGAGGCCTTGGTGGTCTTCAGTGCTGGTGCATTAATCGGTGTTGATAATGTACCCTTCTTCAGCAAGCTAGACAGAGACATGTGTACATATGTTAAGAGGCTTGAAAGGGCACTTGATCTTGCATGCAATGTTGCCTGGGGTCAACATTCCACTGGTCAACAGTATTTGTTTAAAGTGTTGATTTTGAACGTGTATTGGGAAAGATAGACATAAAAGTGGCTTGATAAATAGACCATACAAAAGAGAAAGGCAGTACTGAGCCAAAATAAACCCTGTTTCGGTGGTTTTCTACCTCAAGGAAATCTCTAGGATCGGTAGAATTGATCCATATGAGTATATTGCTTTGATTCAGACGTACTAATTTGAAAATTCAGAGCACGCACACTCACATATCTGGATATTTATTTGTAGGTCAGGTTTGTTTATCTCATGGCTACTATCGAGGTGATTTGACAACTCCTTATTTGCAAATGGCCTGTTTCCAGATGGCGACATATCCCACAATACAGTGGGGTTGTTATATCACTATTTAAAGCCCCATTTCCCCTTCACTGAGGGGTCTGGGGATCTCCTCCTGGGACTGTGGGCCTGTTCCACTCAGGGGGATTGGCCCTCACATCTAGGAGAATCGTGTATATATGAGTGTTATGATGTTTAGTGCCTGCGCCTGTGTGCATCTCCGTTGAGTGCTTGTGTATGTCCAGTGATCTTGTGTGAATGTGACCAAATGAATGTAAAGGTGTCTTTGTCTGCTAGCACGCTGATGGTTCTATAGGTGTGCGGCTGAGTACTTTAGTGGCTGCCTGGCCCTGGCCCTGGCCCTGTGGGGTCCCCAGTCTTCCTGTCTCTAACTCTTTTTTCCTCCCTTTAGTTCTTATCGTCTCTTTTTTTCTCATCTTCCTTTCGATCTCCGTGTCTGTTTTATATGATTTTACTCCCTAAATAATTTTCAATACAGCTTCATATAAGAGTATCAAGCGAAACCTTATGGCAGCAGTGTGGAGCATCTATTCCAAGAGCTATATTGGTAAAACGGGACACAACAAATAATGAAGGCCACCCTTGCTAAAACTGGTTTTAATTGGTTTTAACCATAAAGCACGTTGTTTATATAGCTACCTGCAGAGATCATTTGGGTAGAATTTGACTGTCTGAATGAAGTAAACCAATACATTTTGCAAAGCAACACATTATATCCCAATCTTAAAATGATAAAAGAAAAATCTGATGAGTAAAAGTCATTGACCTTAAACAGGGGATCCTTGCTTGAAACCCCTCCAATCTAGCTAAATCTTAAGAAAATATACACCTTTTCTCCACAGTGATGTTAATCATAGTTTCATCTTTGCTGCCATTGTAGCACAATCACCTATTTGTGTTCTGAGACTTTTGCTTTGTTTTTGTGCAGATCCAGAAATCAAATTATAACTGCAAAATTGATTTTAAACTTATTCAGTCTATCTTTATCTGGTATAAAAGTGTTTTTGATGGTCTTAAACATCAGATCATCACCAAAGCAAAAAAGCAGACATATGAAGGGGATGGTATAAAGAGAGATATCTCACGTTGACATATGGCAACTGGCTTTAGGAGAGCTCAGTCTGCAGCTTCCTCTACTTGCTCTGTCACAACACTGGGTCACTGTGTGACGTGGCGTATGGGCCTTTCCTCAGCTCTCTTTCACTTTTGGTTGAACAGCATTTGACGTAGAAGGCAGCGATGATGAAACTGTCTACTCTCACAGCAGACCCACCCACACACACATGCATCTCGGACAAGGTTAGAGGCGGTACAACAAAAACAAGGAACAGAGAAATATAGCAAGAGGGAAACTTGTTTTTATTACCGTTTCAGTGCACAGACAAGCTATGCCAAAGATTACAGGAGGTATCAACACTCTGATACCTGGGTAAAGTACACAGATTTTATTGCATCACACGTAGTAGCTCCAGTGTGAAAAACCAAAAGGTCTATTTTATTTTGCTCTCTGCAAGGCTGTAAGTGAATATGACAATACTGAAAAAAGCAACTTCACATTTGACATTGAAGATACAATAAACCAATCATTTGTAACATAATTCATGATAAAAAAAACATACAAACATATATTCACCATTTAAAAGAACATGAGTGCAGAAACAATCAAGAACAATCTCCTCTCCTGACTTTTCCTTGAGATGGGTGCGTCAGTCCAATTGCAACACCAGACCAATCTGAGGCGAGTTTTACCAAAAGAATCGTTCAAGTTCAGCCATGTGCAGGCGGAAAAACACGTGCTTTCTTGCCAGCTGCTCATTACCGTTGTCGTTTCTGCTGGTCTGCTGAGTGAACGTGCAGTCATGTGGGACACGTAAAGTTTACAGACTTGGACTGGAGCTTCGATGCACCAACAGCAAATACATTCATTTGGTACAGCTAAACATTTCAAATATAGAACATAAGATTACAATACATGTGTATTGTACAACTAGGGAGCACCTTGGAATTGCAGAGAGTTAAATCTGCTCACAATCAAGATAAACTTCCACATAGTATCCAGCTTCAAAGTCAGATAGCCCTGCTGATTAACATTTTGAAAAAAAAATAAACAAAAAGTCAGTTATTATTCAGCACTTAGATCATATTAAAGCAATAACACCAGAAAATAAGTTGATTCCAGCAATTGAAATTATTTTTCTTAGCTTAACAGCATCAGATTGTTGGTCATAAGAGCAACGTGACATGAAACTGTCACCACAGCACCAAGAAACTTTGACATTCTTTGCTTTAGGTTTGAAATTAAATAATAATAATAATAATAACAAATGGCAGATAAATTAGGAAATATTAGCTTTATAACTCGTTTTTTTCTGCCTTTAAATATAAATGATAAAAAATAGAACCAAGAAACATCATAAAAACAGAACAAGGCACTTGTAAGGAGGTAAAATAACATAACATTTTATATCTACAAAATAAGAGTGGATAACTACAATCAAGAAACAAAAAATTTTTCTTTCTTGCACACAGATCTCCTGGTGACAGTAAGCCATGAGGTACAGTGATTTTGGAAGAGGTAATAAATTCAAAGAGAGTCTTTTTAAAATATCCTGCCCTGTTAAATAGAAATTTAATATGGGCAGAACATAGAGCTGAGCCTAGACTAGACAATAGTACCACAAGTGGATTCAGGCGGCAATGTAGAAAGGCTGAACAGCCATTGAAGAAAGACAAACTGCATAATTATTTGGTTCGAGGAAAAGAAAATTCCCTTTTTTCTTGGTACCAAAGATCTGTTAAAGTGTCAAAATCCAAATTCTGGTTCAATATAATCACTTAGAGCATCCACTCTAAGGGTGATATTGAACACAGTTTACTCTGTTATAAACCCACATACCTGTTTTTGAGAAGTAGCACCTGTTAGACAGGCTACATGTACATCTGCTAATGCTAAACTAGAATTTTCTGTTTCTTCTCCAACAAAACTTTCCGTTTTAAACAAACAAAAAAGTGTCATTTGGACAGAGGCCTGTACAAAGAAAGGACTGATTAAAATGATGGATTGATCTTAACAAAAGTCAAGCTTTCTCTGTATTGGTTTATCATCACTGGCCCACATTAACTCAGATAGGTGCTCATTTCTTCATCCATCCAGCTCTGGTCTTCAATTCATCAGCAGTTTTTTGGACTTCATCAATATATACACTTATTCCCAAGCAGATAACTCAAACCCATTCTGATCCTCATGCGAAATCCCTTTGGTGAGTACAGGTGGGAACTGACCACGTCTCCTTCTCTGAGATAGACAATACTGTGGAGCCCCCTGCAGACACCTTCTTTAGTTGCATCCATTCTGACGGAGCTAACGGATGTATTTTTCACCTTCAGCACCAGGGTCCCGCTGGTGCTTTCATTTCCCAATTTTTCATAGCACGCATACATATGCCAAACATAGGGCCCTCTGCAGCTTATGCTGATATTGCCTTTGTCATTCGTCATCATATGTTGTTCTGAGATGGTCTTAAACTCCAGGGACATGTTTGAGCTGAGCCCTGAAAGGTAAAAGTTTACAGTTAGAGTTGGAGTAAAGGGAGGAAGAAGAAAACAACCAGACCATAATGAAATGTTCTCACCTGTGAGTTCTTCAAAGAGTATGTGCACATCCTCTTCTGGCTGTTTAGAGAATAAAGAGACATATTAGAAACACAACATTTCTCTACTGTTTGCACAGGTCTCTTCATGTTAGCTGTCCCTCACTGCCAGTATGACTAACATTAGAGATGTAGCTCACTGAGAAGAGCAACAACAAAAAAAAAAACAAAAAGGTCACGCAGCCCTGCTGTGTGCATCCCTTGATGTTCATCTCAGGGAAGGAGAAAACGAACATCAAGCTTGTTTGTTTGATACCGTGGTTAAGTGATGCAGTGTGAAAACAGACATGTTGACAGAAACCAGGGAAAATCTCACAGTGGATGATTAATACCAGTAGTGAAAACAGCATATCACAAATCAACAGAACAGTCTAAAAGTAGAACAAATGTTAGTCATTAAACTTTAACTGTGCAGATCAGAAATAGATCAACAATCACCCGTCAATCAGGATAAACATGTCTTCAGCCACTGGCTGTCATGTTTACATATATCTTCCTCTAAAACAAACTCCAGTCTCTAATCTGATTCATGGATGCATACTAATACTCATCCCTTATTGTGTGAGCTTTCTGCAAACTTTAACTGTGTATGTCTTACACCTAAGAGATCATGTGTGCAACGTACTTTGAAGGAGAGGTGTAAGTTTTAATAATCTATCCCACATTTTCTATCAGCAACGTTCTAAATCCCAATGATATCCAGTTTGTGCAGGTTGTAGATTCTGAGTAAAAGGGCATCACAGACAAGCTACATCTTTAGATCGCAGACATTGCCAGAGTAATCTGACAGAAACACGTGCTGTAGGATAAAGCCGCCTATAATGAAATCACTTTAACCACAAAAAAAAAAAAAAAACATACTAATGATTCACTTCAACTTATCTATGCAAAGCATTATTGGTAAAAAAAATGAGCTTGCATTGGGTTAAATCTATTCAAAAACTGCACTAAACATGCATGGACATGTTCATACTTGGAAGATGTGTAAGTTGGTCAAAAGTTTAAATGTTTTAAATGTTCATTTTACAAAATGATCAAGTTGTGCAGAAGAAAATAAGAAATATTATTTAACCACATCTTCAATAGGAAAGCAGGTTACTTTTTCTTTTTTACATAAATATCACATTTATAAATCGTTTCTGTACCATCTAGTATCTTTTATCAGATCTCTGATTTTCTAGCAGGGTCTTTTTGTGTTAACTTGTTCTTTGTAGATGAATTTACCAAGCTTCTCTCAAGCAGAATGAAGACTCATAGAGGTATTGTATACTTTCATCTTTTCTCATGTAATTAAATAAAGAAAAAAGATAGATCTCTCTGTGCTGGTAATAAGCAGGCAGTCTGGGCGTCCCTGCCTGGTCTGTACTCACCATAGCCGGTGACTCCATGTAAAGGTAGAAGGTGACCAGCAGGCAGGTCACCACAAGCAGGTTCTGTACGGCCACCACCGCCGCCAGGTTCCCCTTTCTCCTGCTCCGTCGGACCGCTCGGCCACCCTCGACATCCATCATCCTCTGGTCCAAAAGTGCTCTGAGCTCCCGGACGGAGCTGCGGGACTTTTTTAATCTTAAACACGAGTGGGTTTGCTGAAAGGTGGAGAGTGACTGGAAAGAAATCGCTCATGGTCGGCGCTTTATTTTGACTGAGCATGTGTGGGTGGGGGGGCTGACATTCACGCAGATTCACTCACACACATACGGGTACACTCGCGCACGCGCACTCGACGGCAGAGGAATCAGGAGTGAAACCGGCGCACCGAGCTCTGATTGGCTCCCAGTTTGCTCATGCTGCTGCGCCGCGATCCTGTGAAGTTGGCACCCAGACTGAGGCGAGTGAAACCTTCCACATGATGCAGGGTACACACTTCAATCACGGTAATGTTCTCATCGTTTTGTTCAGTAGGTGTGGGGACAGATGTGAACCCCACTGAGGAAGTCAACAGACAAGCTGTTTCTAAGAAATCAAAGCCAAAAGGGGGGCCCACGGAATGTTAAATGCCCTCTTTTCTCTCTTGTAGTGGGCGCTTCAAGACTGTAACTTATAAGTTGCTTAAGCTTTCAGATCATTTGAAGAAGAAACGGGATACAGATCATTTCCTGACGAAAAAACATCTGCTTATCTCGGAAAAATAAAAAAAATTGCGTAGGTGTACATTAAAAACGTTTTGAGAATATTTACTCCCTTTAAACTATTTTGAATATCTTCACATCTTGACTTAAAATGCAATCTTATTTCCCCACGTTATGTTATAGGCATCAAATGGTGCAACAAATAATACTGAAGTAGATATCTATACCAGGCCTTTACCCAGGTACCCACTAATAAAGTGGAGTTAAATGACCTCTACCTCTTTTGAAAAAGTAAAATGGATTTAAAAGAAACCACTACATACATAAAATATACAAAGTACAGTTGATGGACCAGTGCAGTCAAAACCAAGACACAAGCAGGAAAAAAAATGGATTATTAAAACTTTTTTCCCAAGCTACAAACAACTCAAAGCATTCTTCAATCTATTACCCAAAAATGAATGTGGTACAAATGCAAACCAACAAGATATAATCATTTACTTTCTTCACAGCCCATCTAGAAGAGCATTAATCTTAGCAGTAAATCAGCTCACGAAAAGCAAGCCTTCGCCCAAAAGAAAGACATAAAGAGACCTGTATACACACCATGCAGGATATATCAGCCACCTAGATGGTGCTCTGGTCAGAGGAGACCAACATTTCATGATTTGGTCTATATGCAAAAAGCTGTTTAACACTTACTGAGCCCTAACCCATCCTACACAGTGAAACATGGTGGTGGCAGCATCATACTTTGGCAATGTCCTTTTTCAAAAGGGACAAGGAAGGAGGTCAGAGCTGATGGGAAGCTGAATGGAACTAAAAAAGTAAAACAAATCTATATAAAGGATGTAAAAAAGATTAAAGCTGAGGCAGAGATTCATCTTCAAGCAGGACAACAAAAATAAAGATAGAGGCAAAGCCAAAAAACAAAACAATAAACAAACACATTGTGTTTTGACTAAAGCACGTTTATGTATTAAAGTGGTCCAAAGTCCAGACATAAATCATATTGAACATCTGTGGTAAGATCTGAAAATGTTTACACAGACGTTTCTACATAGAATGATAAAATGATCTAGATGTGCACAGTTGATACAGACAATCCAAAGAAGACTGAGAAGATGCTGCTTTCAGATGAGATTAAAAATATTTTTATGTTTTTGTTTCTTAGAATAAAAGAATCTCCTTCACAGCTGTTAAGTATTTGATACTCTTTAATATCATCCTTGAAACAATTTCCAATTTTTTGTTTTAACTGAAGAAAATGTGTATGAGTTCAGGATAAATCTGTTTCCTGAATCATCATTAAGAAATATGTAGATTTCTAGTTCAGCAAAGTTAATGTCAAATCACCTCCAAGCTGCTCCAAACATTTGACCCTCACTGACACGATTCAAACTCATCCCTAGTTATTTTACTTCTCCCACAACTGAACCTTTCATCCCAATGCAGTAATACTGGGACAATTTGCTCTAAAATTTCTTGATTCAGCATTTTTCATGGCTGTATCATTCTCATTAGGTTTAAACAAATGACTTTTCACTGACATGTTAAAAAAAAAATCACCTCAATCAATCAGATTTGTGAAATTAGGTCAACTGTTAGAGAAACATGAAGACGAATGTAATGTGAGGGGTTGTGTACATTCATCTCAAACAAGAATCAGCCTCTAATGCTGCCGGTAGGCATAAGTATTTTGAGCCGACATTTACTTGCGGGATTTCCCCTGTTCTGCGCAGTATATGCTTGTAAAGCACCTAAATAGTGTTTCAAAGCCAAGAGTTCACCAAAAAATAAGGAACTTCTATAATATTCCTGTTCTCTGATTCAGGCCGTGTCCTTGGGTAAATGCCTTTTATGGGGTAAAAAGGCATTTAACCTTAATAAGTGTAGAAGTTTAGAGTGAATCACAAAGCTTTTTTCTAACAAATAGAGTCGAAGGAATGTCATTTAAATATAATGAAAATACCATTTTGAAACCTACAAAAATACTTTTTGTCCTACAACTTTTGTGGCCAGCTGTACGAGTCCGAATTTAGAAACTCTTGATACAAGTATTGCCAAACTTCAACTTCTTTAAAAAAAAAGTTAACACTTGCTGCTGTAGCTATATTCTAAAGCTGGGGTGTTGCATACACGATGGTGTTCAGTTGACACGTGGTACAGCATTAGTGCGGGTGAGCAGTGTATAGATGATATTAGTTCTTGTTGCAATTGTCCCGTCTTTGACTCACAACCATTTATTCCACAGTGGGTTTTTTTATTTTCCAATGACTCCCCCTTCTGTCTGAGCCCATTTCCTGTCTCATAACTGTTAATATAGGCTAGAGAAGTTAAAACCAAAGGTTAAAAAATGCTTTTATCAAAAAGATGTGTATGTGGTTTTAATTACTGCATGACTTTATGATGAGTTAATGATGACAGTGTAGCTGAGTCACCTACACCTTAAAATCCCAGTGGTGCCAGTTGAGTATGTAGAGTATCTAATCAATGTCCTCAAATCCGGCAAAATATATCATAGACATTTTCTCTAAAGCTGGAAAAAAGGATGTAAAAACTATAAGTATAGTTTTAAAAAGGGTCAATTCTGTGCTATGAGCTTTTTTTATTCAAAAATATAATTCCAAAAACATTTTTTATACAAAATATATCTTTGTGATTAGGAAGTATAATTCATCAATTATCATACCAAGCAAAAAAGAGATATTCATAAAGTTTTACAGAAAGTAAGTAGTAATAGGTTCTGATTTAAAAGAAGTAGTTATCTATGATATTTTTCCTTCAAAGGGGATCTACGGTAGGTTACTTTAATTTGTAAGGATTTAAAATCTAATAACAATGGGATGAAGCATAGATGCTGTAGAGAGGTCTTTAAAGTTTTCAAACGCCCCTTAGTTTGTTGTTCACATGATCAAAAAAAGAGAGAAAAGTTCACTTTAATTTATAAAGTACAAAACATCACTGGGAGATGCTTCATTGATGTATTGCAGACATCTTCGGTTCATTCAGGGCGGCATTTTTCAGCACCATGAAGGCGATCAGAGGTGATGAGAAAATATATGGAGACAAATAAAGGTTTATCATTATAATCTCCTATAGCTCTCAAAGGCTGCAAAAGAGGACAAGTGACAAGATGAACACCTGGCTGTTTGTTCTATTTATATGATGTTAATTCAGAATCCATGCTGTCACAAAACACTCAGAAGATGATCAAGTCCAGTTTATATATAGAAACATGATTATCACTCAATAGACAGATTCAAAGTCATAGACATACGTTTCAATTATATCCTGATTATAACAGAAAACATTCAAAGAGTCATTAAAGGTGATCAAATAAAATAGCATGTAGTTTATTTACAGTAATATCATCTGGTTTTATACTTTTTCCAACTGCAACAGCAATGCACCAAAAAGCCTGTAGTGCAAGAACAACAACAAATAAATAAAATAGTTTTGATGAATAAAAGAGTAATTTAAATGATACAGTATCAGACATTCTTGAAATCAAAGAAACATTAAAATATCAACATGATCTTTGTTCTCTTTTATTTTTTCATTGATTAGTGATGATTCTACACGATTAAATATGTTTTTGACTTAAAACAAACATAGAATGTTATCATAAAATTGTTGGATTTTGTTACCATATCTACATAGAAAAACTCCTACATACAAAAAACCCCAAAACTAATAACTGACTATGCTTAGGGTCCTGTACCTGCTCCAGGGATCTTTGCTTGTGCCAGCCTGTGCAGACACACATAAAACATAGAAGCACTGATCCAGAAAGAACAATCAGAGAGTAATTTGCAGCAGCGGTTCTTTTAAAGGTGTCATCAACTGGATATCTGACTTTTTCACATAAAACATGTGGGTCTCAGTTTAGGAGTGTGAGGATGGCTCTTTTTTTTTCTTGAGGGCTCTTAAGCCCACGAAAGCGGTAAGTGTTGCTATTGGTATAACTTTCTACCAGTGGTGGACAAAGCATTTAACTACATGAATAAAAGTGTTTATATCATCTTCAAGTAAAAGCTACTCTGTCAAAAACTTACTCAAGTTAAAGTACCGAAGTCATCTATTTTGAAAATACTTAAAGAAGCATTACCGAGTTTTCTTATGATACTGCCACCTGTGGCCAAAACACAGAACTGCAGAACATTTACGCTCATTCTCGTAGCTTGTGCTCATACTTAACAATTTTATTTTATTTTTTTCACTTTTTTCGCTTTACTTGGTGTTGGTCTCTGAGTTGAGCTGGATGTTGGTTGCTTCTTTTAAGGAGACAGAAGCAGACATACAGAAAGAAGCAGAAATACAAAAGGCAGTTGTCAGCTCCACAGGCGGCCCATCCAGGAAAGACACAGCCAGGCAGACAAGCTCCAAGCCAGCTCCCATGTCAGAGGATGAAAGAGATTGAACAGACCAGATGAAGCTACTATGGTGAGAAAAAGGAGACAAAGCACACAGTTAGGAGTGGAACTTGACAAATAATGCAGAATGAGAAAATACAGTTAGAACGAAGAGGAATGAGGAGAAGTGGTCCCTATGTGATCTAGCAGCCCAAACATATAGCAGCACAAATACAGAAAATAGCTCAGGATAACCTAACTATTCTGGATGAGGTCTGAGAAGGGTAGATCCACAATAGGACCAAGCTAAGCTGAGCCAAAAGGAACAAGAATGACTAGACATGACTAGAAATGTAGAGGAGTCTTAAAGCTATGCTTGGTAATGTTGGAGTGCGAGCAAGATTTGAAAGCGGCTCTCCCCCCTTTAACATGTTATTTTTTGTGATACTTACCTCACAAGTTATGCAAAAGGGTATTGGGAATATTTCCGGCAACAGACAAACCTGATGAGCGTGAGGATGAGGAGGGACAGAGAAGATAGGTTGTTCTCCATCGGACTAAATGGCAGGAATTGGTGAGGACGTTTTTAGAGGCTGGTGTCTCTAACCCTTTTTTGAATACATGAGGTGTTGTCTACACAGGATGAAAGGACCATTTCACTCCGTATAACAAAAAGCGTGTCTGAACAGGATTAACAACTAGAGCTTTAAGTACAGTATTTGACTTTTAAATGTTGTGGAGTGAAAGTTATAAGTACACCCCCAAAAAAGTACTCTGGTAAACTAAAAATACCAAAAAAATTGTGCATAAGTACAGTAATCAAGTAAATGTAATTCGTCACAGCCCACTACTGCTTTCTACTTATTGTGTAAGAGACCGTAAAACAATGGCTAACACCAAATCCCCATGTAATAGTAAGATTTCAGTCATATATTGCTTAACATCTCCTCACTTTGCTGCTCTGACACATAGATGTTTGTAAACCGCTCCATGTGTGTTAGTGTGTGTGTGTCTGAGCAAAGGATCACTCTCTTATAAAGTACTACAGTATTTTAATGTCGCTACACACAAGTCAAATTCTCAGGCGTACCGTTGATGTAAAGTGATCAGAATTAGCTCTATTCAACCTTTTTGTGTCCTAAAAATGATGACACATGAATTTAAAGACAATTTTAGAAGGATTGTATGTATGTGTTAAATATCTATTTATGATTTCTTCAATAACTAGGAGCGAAACAACCACACTGAGAAGCTCAGGATCAGCTTTAACATCCATGGGATGTTAGAATAATTTGCTTTGACTGGAAAAGAGAGAGGGTTAGACCCAGAACTATTACAGAGAGAGAACATGTAGTTCCCTTTCTGTAGCCACGTTGACTGCCTGTCCAGGAAGGTTCCACAGTTTAACAGGAACCAAATATGGCTTCTGTAAAGAGATCAAAAAACAAAATGAAAGCAGAACAACTTTTACGGGTTTTAGGCCCATTCTGGTTCAGTTTCATAATACTTTAACTCATAGGATAGGCTACAGTTTTTAACGTTTTTTAGGAGGATAGTTGGTTAATTGATGATTTCAACTTCTAAAATGTTTTACTCTGTTGCTTTGGTGCTGAAACAGGCTCTTTGGTACACTGGTTGCACCTTTAATTTCTATCTGAAACTTTTTGATGTTCTGTGATTGCCCTCAAAAGCCAAACATGGGTCACATTAACACATGCTGACTTACCATTTCGGCAGCAGAGTGATGTCATCAGTCCCTGTCTTGCTGCAAAGCCTCCTACGTTTAAACATAGAGGCCATCTTGGCTCTCGTATTACATCATCTGCCGCCTCAGGGTCTATCCGCGGTAGATGGATTCAACCTCTTATGGCTTTGTAGTTTCAGATGACATCAATGCACATTGAGGGCGTATTAGGCCTGGGCACATTGTTAAAAGGTTTAATGAATCATAGGTCAGATTTTGGGTGGTTATTGAACAAAAAATTAAATAGAACAGACCCTCAGAACCGATGGAGATCACTTAGAAAAACTGCTATCAAAACAAGCTAGTCAGAGAAAGGCAAACATATCATGTGGCATTTCTTCTCAGAGAGATGACCCTTGCTGCCTCATCTATGTAGTGATAGAAAGTGAGTTTGCGGCCCTTGGTGTGAGTCAAATCTCTCAGGACTCCATTTCACAGCTTTAGTTTAAGATTCAACAAACAAAGGTCTGGAGATTTCTGTAAGTGTTGGGACTTGTATAGTAGCTGTTACATTCAGTATTGAGTTTAAAGAGTTTTTTCGATGCACTACGGCTTCTGCTACCACAGACAGTAAGGGGAAAATGCACACACTGTTAAGGGACATTTTGGAGCTCGTTTACGCCTAGTAGTGGATTGACTATACCTGTGTCTATTTTTTATTTTTTTATTATGTTTAGTGCCAACAAACCACAATCTGATGGAAAATATAGAAGCAGGAAACAAAACTTCTACAGCTTAGTCTTATCTGAAGATCTAACGTTTTCACAGGATACTGGGACTTTCAATTTTTAAAAAAGGGATTGTTTGAATACATTTTGTGAGTTGTTTTTTTTAATATATCTTCTCAGTATAAAGATCAGTAGAAGATCCCTTTATTCCACCTGTTTGGAAATGAAATGGTCTAAAAACAAGCCTTGACATGACCTGACATGCCCCATCATGAAAAACATTGTGGTTTTGATCAAAGTTTCAGTGTTTTGATATGTGTTCCAAGTAAAACACCTGCTGAGCAGAACCGAAACAGGTGTCCCACATCACCAACTCGCATTCAGAAACGCACGAGAAGCTGGACGCTCTGATGAGGCAAGAAGACAGCTGAGAGTGAACATCTGCTCGTGGGACGTGGGGGTGAGGGGGCATGCATCATGGTTTCATAACGTCGTTTCCTCATGTGTGTGTGCAACAGACGCAGCTCAGACCCAAGTGTAAAGTGTGCAAGTTCAGTAGCAGCAGTGCCAGCGCTGGCCACTGTTAAACATGTCTAAAGTAAATGTCAAGCGATAAGGATTGGCTGCTGTGGTGAAAGATGAGGTGTAACAGAAGAGCGTGTTCAGAAGGGGAAAGTCCTTAACAAGAGAGATACTGTAACGGCGTCGGATTAGCAGGGATGAGGGATTTTTTTTTTCAATATGCTCACTTTGGACACAACACGGGTATTTCTCTTTGAGCTGACACACTAAAACGGATGAGGAAAGATTAAGCCCGTCTTGGAGCAGTAAGGTTTGGTTGTTCACTGACAGCCCACACACATCCTGACGGGTGCTCAAATGAGTTTCTAAAAAGTGACGACTCATGCTCACACCTGCTGGCTTGCATCATCCCAAGTTTGAAGAAAGAGCTTGAAGCAGGTGGAAGAGGTCGACAGGTGAACTAACCACAAGACAACCTGATCAGTCGTAGTACATTCCCCACAATACCTCACAACAATATTTCTGGTGGTTTTTTTGATGTCTAAACCAGCACTTCACAAGTCAGACAATAAGCCAAAAATCCTGTTGATTCGAAATGATGTGACTGAAACCTGAAAAATAGCAGAGGTTTACAGAAAGTGTAAACCCATTTGGGATGAAAACTAGAACTAGTTATTGGAACCGAAAGGAAAATAACAAGTACTTTGCCCAAGATAAGAGCTGTGACACATACTTGGTCGAATATGAGTGAAATAAAACTCTCAAAACAATAAAAGTAAAAGTAAAACGAAAGTCCCTTTCAGCAAAGCTAAGACTCTCTTGTCTGGACATGAGGTTTCTCTCAGAAACTATTTGCCATTTTATAGAACCTCTCTGATTTTTTTTTTTTCGCCTAAACAATGGAAATTATAAAAGCAATTTCAAATATAAGGGGAAACTTTTTTTAAATTATGATTTGGTTCTTTTTATAATCCACATTATTTCATAGGAAAGTTTTGTTTTTAAGACTAAAAACAAGAACAACAAACACTTAAAAAAAACACTCTTCTTAAGAGCCATATATCATGTAACAGGAAACCAATCCTAAAGTGTTTTGTAGAAATCCAGCAGTAATCTCTTCAAGCTGGAGCGCTCATTAAGCGGTAAGCTCTTAATTGTGAGAGAGAGCCTTTCTATTTCAATTTGAGCATCCAAAAACGACTGGTCCTCTGATTAAAGTTGTGTCCAGAGGAAGAACACATGACTGGACTCCAGCCTCGGTTAATTAGATCAGAGCCAACAACGCTCCCGAATCAAGCATGTTAAAAAAGTTTGTCCCTGTTCCTCGGAGCATCATCCCGCTCAGATCATCAGTGAGGGAAGGGTGTCGTTTTTTCAAACCCTTTTCAAACTCAGCTGTTAAGTTTCTTTATTATGAGATTTTGGCAAAATGTGATGCTGTTTAAAAATCTGTTGGCCTTTTTTTCATGCTGTTTTAGGTTTCGAGTTGGTTCAGGAAACTAAACAAAAGCAATGTAATTAATCACCAGCCATGATTATGCCTTTTTCCGTCTCCACTGTCCGACTCACCCAGAGAGGAAGTCATGGACTCAGATCTGATATGTTGTGCGAGGGCAGGCCGGCGAGATGATCAGTGGTTATGTAACCAGAGCAACCACAGGATTTAACGACATAACACTTAAATCACTTATGACATGAATAGAAAGTGAAAAATATTTTCATTTAATGCATTTTGTCTGTTGACTATGGGATAAAATGTTTGGGCATTGTTTATGATTTGTAAAGATGGGTATGGGAAGACTTCCAGTGTTGATTGAGGGATTTTTCTGTGTATTAGTCACAGCCCTGCTATGCAAAACCTCCTGCTAACATCTTTAAAAAGTTAGATATGGTTTCCAGTCATTTCACAAAGAGAAACTCTAATAGGTCAAATATTTCAGGCCTTTAGTTCATCTACTTTTGATCATGAATTTAATGATAACACCAAAATACAGTGTTATAGAAACAGATACCAATAAAAATGGATATTCAACTGAAAAAGTACCTTCTGAAATGTGTTTCTAAAGAGATTTCTGATGTAAAGCTTTGATGTAAGCGTGTGTAAACCACCCTGAGGTTCTGCTCAGGTGTAATTTTGACAGCAGCCTTCAGTTCATCTGCATTAATGGTTCTGTTGTCTCTGTTGATTCTTATTGATAACTAATAGTTCAGCTCTGGCAGGCTGTGGCTAATCCAGCACAGTTAAACCATGGCTACTGCAGCAGCTTTCGGTACCTGGGGTGGACAGAAGCTAAATCCTGCTGAAAATTGAATCATATTCTTAAAAAAAAAAAAAAAAAACACAATCAGCAGAAGGGAGACTGACATCTTCTAACAGTTCGACTCAATCATCCTTCAGACTCCGGGACCTGGACTTTTGAAATAAATACCAACTTTACTTGGGGGGGGGGGACTTTGTACCTCTAAGCAACGGTCAAGTCCTTTTCAGAACCTTCTGACATTTTCTGTGGTCCAGAAGAGGCTTGACACGGAATAGAGGACATCTGTGGTCCTCCTGTGGGGTTAATCTGTCCTTAGGTGATCCTGCTCCACTCTGAAGCCCCTGAAAGTTCATAAGTTCATAATGTCTTGCTAGTTTTCTCCCGCTTCATCTGTCAGGGTCCCGGTTGACCAACAGTCTACGGGCGTCAGGCAGGGTACACCCAGGACAGGACGCCAGTCTGCCACACACTCACACCCAGGGACAATTGAGAGATGCCAATTAACCTAACAGTCATGTTTTTGGATTTGGGTTGGAGACCACTGCACTTAACAATGTTTGAATGATGCTCCTCTGAAGAAGCAGCATCTTCAGCAATGATCTCCTGTGGCTTATCGTCCTCTTCAAGGCTGTCAATGACTGTCAGTTTTCCTCTCACCTACTGACCGAGTTTGAAACGTTTTAGACGTTAAGCAAACTTTTGCAGACATTTCCAGCTGATTAGGAAGTGCAGCAGTTTCCATTATTTTACTCTTTATGCAAAATTTTACTTTTTTGAAACTGTATTTTTGGTTATACTTATGATAAAAGCAATGAAGGACTGGTATATTTTACTGTGTATATTAAACCTATATGATTGCTCCTTGATAAAGGTGGAAAAACCTTTCACTGCATTCTATTTCTTTTTTTTGTTTGAACTTGTAGCATATGTACACGGGGCCACATTTAAGCGGTTTCCTCCTTTTTAATGAAACCTTCACTTGAAAAGTGCTTTCTGTGTTCATTCAGGTTTCTTTCCCTTATATTTGCTTTGAAGATTGAGAAAAAAAGAGAAAATCAGGGGGAGAATACTTATCAACCTGGAAAGGAAAAGACAACTTAAGACAAAAGAAGGATTATATTGACTGAAGTTTTAATGCCAGACATGAACTCAAACACCATAAAACCTCTGACCGCACCATGATTAAAAGTTCTTCATCTCAGTAGCATTCAGATTTATGGCACAATATGGCCCTCATTCACGCTCCGCACACACACACACACGTTCAGTAAAGTCAATCTAATATTATTATCCAAATATTTATAATCTGTATGTTCATTAAACTATATCACTACTTGAAATTGTACAGTGCTGGGTGAGGATGAGTCACCATCAGTACCATTGAAAACTGAAGGGTTTCTTTTTTAAATAATTAAAGCATCTCTCCAGTTTATTGGCTTGTTAAGCTCCAGACTGCATTGCTCTCAGAGAGATGCTGGAGGCTCGTTTCAAACTTCCCCTTCCGTTTTTCCTCCCGTCAGCGAGCTCCACCCATCATCTGCAGCTGATGAAGACGAAACAAACACGTATGACTGATGATCAAGGATTGGCACAGGTAATAATAGTCCTGAGTGGATGTATGAAATAACTACACTTGGACTCTTCTGCTAGAGTTCTCCATCAGGAATCACATTCCTTAGAGTCCAGGATGAGGCAACGCACCGCCTCTCATCTGGGCAGCGGTTTCACCAACTCATTCTGCTTTTTCCTTCCCTGATGCTGCAGAGCTACAGCCTGAGGGTGGCTGTTTAGACACGTCTCTCAGCTTGGGTCTTGTTTTCTTAAGGATGTGGGAGGTTCATTCGATCCTCTATCAGAGTGTTGTCTGGACCTTGTGCTTCCATGCATTGCTTCACAGTTGTTATGACTCCAGTCAGACGCCTGTCCAGAGCTGCCAGGTGAGGTTCAGCAAGGACTGGATAAATAGGATCAAACGCAAGAGCTTGCCGCATGGCTGAGCTCAGAACTCCACCTTTCAGGAAGTTCAACCTGTTCCAGGTGGAAACACGAATCCTGTAACAGACAGAGGACATTTTGGTGAAGAACAACTACATGATCAGCTGGATCTGGTCTGAGCGTGTGGAGACTTACATGCAACACTGATAGAGAGGTGCCAGGATGCTTCGCTCATCCAAAGCAGGATTCCCAAAGCTGCAGAAAATGAAACACAAACATGGAGATGAGAATGACTGGCACAGAAGTTGGGGTTTAAAATACATCGGTGTGTTTTTCACGCCCCTGAATCTAAACATAAAAAGTTTGAGGAAACTTACCAACAAGGATCTGAGCCAAGAACCATGAAAATAAACAAACTTCTGTTAAATGAAGCGTGTTTTCTGAGCCCTAAACCTGTACATGTTTTCTACTACTTTTTGCTGCAAATGGATTCAGGTTAAGTAAAAAAAAATCTATTAAACCAAGGTTGTATTTGATGAGTCATTTGGACTTTTATTATGTTGTGTTTTTGCTGTGCAATTTTGCAAAACATTAAATGTTTTCTCTTAATGAAAAGAAGTGAAGTATGCTTTTAAAATGTATGTAATACAGTCTTTATAATAAACTGTAACCAAGAGAAGCACCAAAAAAACTTAACATACAGTTGTGGTCAAAAGTTTACATACACTTGTAAAAAACATAATGTCATGGTTGTCTTGAGTTTCCAATAAGTTC
>JAUZNJ010113846.1:0-19806 GCA_034780135.1 Jordanella pulchra | reverse complement strand
ATATATCATTTCGCTCCCTGAAAGGCCCAAATAATAAAAAAGATTCATTTATAGTCTACAGTATATTGCTTTTGAATCATAAACCACTGCTAAATTTTTTTCTTCCTTAAAAGAAATCAGTGCTGCAGCTGCATAAGTTGAGTTTGTGTCACAGCTGTTACAAACTGTGTCCACCCTTCTGAAACTCTTTCCTCTCCCTCCCCCTCCTTTAACTAAAAGGCAGGCCTGCAGAGCCACGCAAACTTTCCCTGCAGCTCAACTGAGACACTTTGGTTTTGTTCTCCTTGAGCTCTGGTTGCCTCTACAAACCCAGCCGGCCTCCTCTGAAGATTCGGAGTAAAGTAGCTGCCAACCCCTCTTGGACCACTTCCTGAATACAAGATTCTCAAAGGTGGGGAGAGAGAGAGGACAGAAAGAAGGAGGGAGAAGAAGTCTAAAATCGGACACCGGAGTCATCGCATCTGCAAAGCTTCTATTTGGTTGCGCTCACGACGCCCTGCACGGTCCCACGGAAAAAAAAACATTGCATAAACAAAAAAACAAAACAGTGCGCCAAATATCCTACGGATGGTGCACGCCTTGACTTCGAGCGCTGATTCTTCTCTTGGCTTTGGGCGCAGAGTTTGGAGACACTAAACGCTGAGACTGCAGGGGGTTCATGTATTGGAAAAATGAAGTTTTGGCCCCTCTCTCAGAGGGAAAAAAGATTATGTCTGAAGGAATTCCAACAAAGCAGGTACCGCCACTTTGGGAGACTTTTATAAGTTGTGCGTAACGATATCGGAGTGGGCATGTCTGGGTTTAGACAGTGCATGTAAACGCTGATTTAATGTCAGTTTATTTCAGATCCATCACTGCATGCCCGGGTCCAGCCATACTGCGCTGTTACTTTATCTTTTTCTTTGCTTTGTGCTCTTTTTTTTTTGGGTCTATCTGTGATGTCACAGGAATCTTGTGTAGCCTACTTGAGATCAGCCGCACGCGCCAGCCGCCGTGAGGAGACACGCGCCCTCTGTGTTATGAATAGCGTGATTTGCGGTCCGTGAGCTTCTCTCTCTCTGTCTGTCTGTCTTTCTTTCTCTCTCTCTCTCTCTCTCTCTCTCTCTCTCTCTCTCTCTCTCTCTCTCTCTCTCTCTCTCTCTCTCTCTCTCTCTCATCCTCCGTCTCTCCTTCTGTGTCGAGCGCCGCCAATTCGCCCTGAAGAGAATTAGATTTTAATTACAGCCATTAAAAATCAAATTTGCAATTCTTTGGGTGACCCGTTGCCTTCTGCTGATAGACAGTTGAAATTGACACTCCGGGTCCCTCTTATCCGCAGCTATTTGTAATTACAGGTAGTTGTACAGCCCCCCCCACTCTTGCTGTCCTGGATTGCGCAGAAAATACTATTATTCTCAGAGGCATGGGTTAAGGGCATGGGGAAAAATCAATCCAAATTGAAATAGCTTCATTAAAACGTGCCTTTTGTTGCGGGGGCCCCCTTAGCTGATTTAAGCGCGCTTTATTGAGGGACTGCGTTAAAAAGGAGCAGCCCCTGAAGAGGGCTCTGCAAATGTCTCCCGTGAATTTTTCGCAGCTGAAGATGAAGACCAGCAGCTTACTCAAGGTTTTCTTGTAGGTGATCTGCACCGAGCATCAGAGCACACCGGGAACCCCGCGCAGCACTGTGGACTCCAAACACACGCCGATGGTGAGCGCCTCTTTATAAGAGGTTGTATCTTATTTGTTTAGATGTGGAAATCATGAGCTAAAACATCGGAGAGATTTGCAAACACAAGATTTCTTAATGCATGTTTTCAGTCTCATTCGGACGGAGAGTCCCAGCGCTCCAACATGGAGCGAGAGGACATCCGCTCTCCTCCCAGCACTCCGTCCACTCCCTCCGTGTGCTCACCGACCTCCACCGCCAGCTCAGTGCCGTCCACCGGGAAGAACGTGTGCGCGAGCTGCGGGCTGGAAATCCTGGACAGATACTTGCTAAAGGTAAGTCCTGAATTCACTTATTAATTTCTTTTAAAATTATAGATTTTTTTTATTCCACTTACCCCCTTTTATTTATTTATTTAAAAATAATAATAAAAATCTAACAATAAAAATTTAGCATGAAGATTGTCCCACAACGAAATGTAACAAACAGAAGCAATGTGTGCGTGTTTATTGTGGTCTTACTGTGTGCTTGCTCTGGTGTGTTGGAGCGAAAAGAAAAGTCTCAACATCTTAATGCGTCTTTTGTGCAGGACGATGACACTTTAAAAGCAGACATGCGGAACGAATCAAAATCTAAAAGCATTAATGAAAAAACAACAACCCTAAATTGATAGTTCTCGCTGTTATTTGAACAGTTCGTGAATGTTTACAGATGCGGTTGATGATATCTCCACTGTGAAATGTTGTAAAACTGTTTTTTGATGAGATTCCTTATCTCACAACACTTCTTTTTTCTCAGACTGACAGATAGCGTGGATGAAACACGAGAGAAAAGCATTATAGCATAACATTTTGTGACAGGTAAAGCTAAGAAATATCTTGTCAGAAACAATTTATTAATTTTCAAGCTAAAAACAAAACAAAAAATATTTTTTCAGTTTTGTGTTCCTATAGGTAATTTCTTTATTCAGTCAACTTACAATTCTCTAGACTAACTTTACATTAATATTTGGGTCAACATTTCTTTAAATATAAATATAGAAATTATTCATGTTGACTGTTTTTTTTCTTTAAAAACATAGTATTTAAACTTAACTTAACATCTTGAATTTATAATAAAATTAGTTTTTAAAGTTTAATTTTCTTTATTCTAGAATTTCTGTATAATTTTAAAAGTGTTTTAGATTTTTAGGGATATAGGAAACGTGTGATTAAATTGCGGTTGTAAAGGCGATGAACAAAAACAAAAACGGAAACTGAATTTTACTTCAGGGATTAATAAAGTATATTTGAATTGAATTGAATTGAAAAAGAAACAAAAAGTTAAGCAAAACTTCCAGATAATTTATTATCTTTAAAAAAAAATCAGAATCTAATTATCATTCTTGGTATTATTATAAAATGAAATAAGCACATTTTCTGCTTATTCTATTTGTGAAATTTAAAAGGATGTATATCCAGCAAACAATAAAAAAATATTATACATTTTCTTAAACGTATTAACAGTAACAAAATGCAAAAGACCAAACGAAACATTTCTTTTTTAGAGGAAAAATCTTATTTTTGAATGTAACACGGTCGGATATTATTTAAATGTAAATCAAGGCAGGTATGATACCTCTCATAGAAAAATCGCGTTAATCTCGTTAAATGAGTCGAGATCAGTTGAGTTTTAATGATGGTTGATTAGAAAAAAAATTAACAGTATATGACAGCAGGATTTTCTCAAAATAATTCTATGATATTTGTGTTTGTGTGGGGGTGGGTGGGGTGGGGGGGGGGGTTTCTCTCGTGCAATTGACACGGCTGGTGTCTTTTCACAGGTGAACAACCTGATTTGGCACGTGCGCTGTCTGGAGTGCTCGGTGTGCAGGACATCTCTGCGTCAGCACAACAGCTGCTATATCAAGAACAAGGAGATATTCTGCAAAATGGATTATTTCAGGTAGGGGTAAGTTTATGGTCACGTTTTCAAAACACCATATATACTTTTTCTGTCTTTGTATCATAGCAAAAAAACAAAAAAAAAAAACAAATGCACAGACAACCAAGTGTGCGCACATGCATCCTGCATCCTATATGTTTCCTTGGAGATTGATGCGGGCTGCTTCATGTAATTTTTGAAAGGCTCTTTGAAAAGCTGAAAGTGTGTATCAAAATAAAAGCCTCTGCTCGTAGTGAAGGGCTGAAAGATCTGAGCTGTTGTTATGGCTATCGGACACACATAATTTCTAAGAGCCACATAAAGGAAAGCTCTGTCTGGGTAAACTCCCCAAACATTAAACATGATATTGAGGCATTTAGTTATGATAGTTGAATCTTAATATTTAGTTATAGGAAATTTGAACTTTTTACCACACGTTTATTATCTTGGATTTGGATACATTCTTGAAACGGCTCTTATTAAAGTTTCTTGAGTTTATTTGATGTGTTATTTTCCGACTCATGTCGTCCTAGAATTGTTGATGCATGTTCGCTGTAAACGATATTTCCCCCAATGATTCATGCCATGTCACACACAGAGTAATCTGAATTTGGCTGGATTTAACCCGATTAGCCTGGAGCTCAAAATACCCTTGATTGAACATTTCTTTACAAAGCAAAAATTGACCAAAAAATCTCGAGGTTCTTGTTAAGCTTTAAAGTGCTTTTTTTTCTGACTTGAAGAAGACTTAAATATCGAATCTGTGCAGGGAGCGAAAGATTAGGGTGATGGAGAGGAGGCCTCCAACACTTGAAGCTCAGGATAACTTTAGATGTTTTAAACACAATTGGAAAAGCTTTAAAATCGCAGCAGTTATTATGAGGATCCGATTGATCTGATGCCAATAAAAATACATTTACTGCTAATTTCAAAAGATATAAATAATGTCAATAGGCAGTTTTTAAGAAAAATGTATAAATAATGCAGCAGATCTAAATCTTTCTTTATATATATATATAAAATCTTTCAATATATATATATATAAAATGCCTGCTGTTTTTTTATTTCATCTGTCAATATTTTCTAAGTTTATTCTAAAGAGTAATTAAAATATATTTTTCTCTGTTTTCATGTTTGAGCTAGTGGGTGGGGGGTAATTGGGTTCTCACCATTAGCAGCATAGTAATATTATGTTTAGTAGCTGGGTTGGGGTGTGCAGACATGTACTCTTATTTATGCCTCACGCTGCAGTTTGAGGGTCTGTGTGTGTGTTAAACGGAGTAGAGAAAGAGGGTGCACCGCGCTGCGTGTAAACTTGGGTGTTTGTCTGATCAGAACCTGACACCAGGCCAGACCAGTGCTCTGAGGTTTATAATCACCCGCAATTAGCTGTCCTCCAACCCCAGACCCACAGGCCTCCAGACCAGCAATTAGACCGCCCCAAAAGTCTGGTCCAGCATGTTCCTGACATGAATGTGACTCTTATCCAAACTGAAACTCCGATGCAAAGAGACACAAGGCTGCAGACTTGAACATGGACACGTATTATTTGAAATGTATATGTAAATAATATGTTTTCATGTGGAGACCTCTGTTAATTTTTGAGCTGTCAGTCATTTTTCCAATGTTGTGAAACACTGACTAACTGGCCTCTATTGTGCTTCATTTGCTATGATATTTTACTAAACCAGGGGCCCATTTTAAGGCTCCCTTCCTGACCTTTAGAATTAGACCCAAAGGGATATTGTAGAGCGTATTTGAAATTTGATTTACATCTTCAAATAATGAATATGACCAGGCTTTTAAAGGATTTTGGACTTTTTAGGCTTTATTTTAGAAAAGGTGTGCAAACTAGATTTGTTGATATCAGGTTTTATTTAATTACTAAGAGCTAAGAAATATGGAAAATAAAAAAGATACGTTTGTGTTTGAAACCCAGACTAACTCCCAGACTTAATGCCTTTTGTCACTTTTTCAGAAGCAAAGCAAAATGATACTGAGTTTTAATAAGGTAACGTAGCACTTGTTGGTATTTTAGACATAGAATCTACTGTTGCTTTTTTAGGCATAAATAACAAAACAATTTATCAGTACGTTTTCTTCTCCCTCATGTTTTTGGTGTTCGAAAAAGAATTGTTTGGACTGCCAGTGTTTAAAGATGCCTACAGTGCAGTTTCCTGACTCCATGTAAAGCTCTTAATTATCCGATTAAAGCAACAATTAAACAGTTTTATCAAATATGAACAAGGTATGATAATGTGGATTAGTTTGTTTTTGCAGGTCAAACTCCATCAAGTCGCAAAGTTAATCCTCTGCCTGGTTGTGTTATTATGTTCACAAAAAAATATCAGAATTTTCCTTTAAACACGTACCATTTTAATTGCCTGTTTCTCTAAGTAGCCCTGAGAATATCGAATTGTCTAAAAACCGTTGCAGTAAACAGTCTGGTTCTGCTGCAGGGCCTGCTGCGGCTCGCCCCGCGTTCTATAAACACAAACTGCAGTCTGGGCTTCACAAACTGAAGTCAGCTAAACACCGCTGGAGTCCTGATCCTCAGGGCTGCTTTCAGACCTCTGGAGATGTTTCCTCATCTGTGTCAGCCTCTCATCTGGCTTTGGACTGACAGCCGCCTTAATGGGGGGTAATAGCAGGAAATCAGAGAGGGTTTCCCTCCATGCATATGTGTATGCGCCTGTGAGTGCAGGGATGGAGTTGAAGGAGGTCTTGAGGGAGATAGAGCCCCTGCTGCGCCTCTCAAACCAATGTCAGACCTTGGGGGTTTATCTCATACACTCTTGCACATATATAAAAAAAAATATGTTTCTTTGTCATCCTCCATTCTTTCTCTGCCTTCGCCTCGCTCTGCAGAAAGCTTGTTCATGAACGTCGGTGAGCTGCAGGCAACAGGGGAAGTTTCTCTGCTGCACTAATCACGGGCTCCCTAGGACATCCATGCTGTAACTATGAGTGTGTGTTGCACATCTAAATGCACATGGACCTCTTTATGCATGTGCACTCTTTGTTATTTTTGGAACTGTAATTATTCATCAGCTACCCACTTCTGGTTAACTGATTAGGTCTCCATAGCAGCAAAAGAAGAAAGCAGTTGGCACCAGGAAAGTGGTTTACATTTAAATAAAAGCTGGTTAATTTAACCAAAGCAGCGATTATAGTCTCAAAGTGTAGAGCAGACATTTTGAACCGTTTAAGTCATAAAAAAAGAGAGAAATTTCAGGACCAATCTGCAAAATATTTGAATAGCATCCTCTTTTTTCCCTTCCTTATTTAATGCCTCTGTTGCAGACCTGACACAAACTATAAAACCACACAGTTAGGCATGCTCTCTGTTTGAACCAACCTAATTATAGTTCTCAAAGCTCTTAAAAAAATCCATAGCTTTTTGAAGTTCTATTACAGCAGCAGGTAGATTACTGTAAAAATAATATGAAAATTAGTTAAAAGAGACGCTGGTAATGGAAATGAGATTGTTATATTAGGGTGTTTTAGAGGTGCTGAAGAATGACGACGTTCCAACGTAAACATGTTACTTTTATAATGAAGAACAGAGTAAAGGGAAGAAGCTGATCAAGATAGGGGAGTAGGAAATGGAATAAGGGATGGTTTTGGAGCTTTTCTGGGTTCTGTCTCTTTACATGAAACTGACAAGCTGTCAGTCTGGATTAGTAACAACGTTTCACAATGTTTTCCTTCTTACTGTAGAAAAGGTTGGGAAATTGTATGAAACAATATGCATGGAAAGCCACAGGGTCAATTTGTTTCTGGCTCAGCTTTATTGGCTTATAAGCAGGGTCCATGCTGTGGCAGAGTATTATTCCTCTGTGGCTAGTAACAATTTAATGGATCTAATACTACTTGTTGATTTATTCTTAAAATGATAAAGCTCAGAGGGGAATACAGCTAGATGGAAAATGAGCCACAGTCAACGACTTGCCCTCTATGACACTACATGTATCAAACGTCTTGCTCTTATGCAGAAGAGGAGCTGCAACCTTGTGATGTCGGGGCTGTAGAACGGCTTCATCCCAGACAGAGTGGACTTGAGTGCACTGAAATGCTGCCAAACCTACTCACTTGGCAACAAACCCTTGTCCTTATGCTCTCCCTCTCTGACGCCCCTCAGCACTTCCACTCTTTGCCTCAGTCCTTTGCCTTCCTGTTAGATTTCTATTATCTTGCTCTTTCTCTTCAGTTTCTCTTAAATGGGACTGAAATTTGTGCTCTATTTCTGGTTTCTCTTAGTATCTAGAGAATTGCTCCCTTGCATTTATGAATCAAAATAAATCTTGGTGTACACATCAGTAAGAGGTAGCGGTTCATGCAGCTCCTCTTCTTCACCAGAATTGCCAGCTGCTGACCTCATCGATGGCTCTTGACTTAACCCCCAACCATCTTGAACCAGAAGCATTTAACATTTCTTTAGGTCTTAAATGCACACTTTAAAACAGTTCTTCATCCTTACCTTGGTTCTCGTGTGAAGCAGAGAATTTATTACATTTTCAGTGCAGCAGATTTATTTCTGCTTGAGTTGAATTGTTTGAAATACAGTATTAAACTTTAATAATTAATACAATGCTATGAAAAAAGCAAAATAGTAAAAATAAAGACAACAGGATTGGAAAATAATACTGAAAACATTCCTTCTAAGTCTCCTAAGAAAAAAAAAACACAAAACCACTTGGAGACTCGATCTAACAGCAGAAAGTCAATGTATATTCTCCCTTTGCACACCAGAAAACTGGAAACAAATGCAGCTTCAACACAACAAGAAAATCCAAATACATAGATAGTATCTCTGTCCTTTTATGTCTGTGTTAAGCTGTGTTTACTTCCTGGATTGTGCTAATATTGGATCTATTGCTACTAACTTGGCTCAATGCTTTTGTGTTTAATGGCGTCTTCTTCTTGAAATGAGGCATCAAATGAAAATATTCTGTCGTTAAATTTTGTACTTTACTTTTTCCCCCTTTTTAATAATTATTAGACTGAGTACCTTTTTATTTGTCTTCCTATCTGCTTCTTGCCCTCTTAACCTCCAGCTGGTCATGGGCAGATGGCCTCTGATAATAACAGTGAATCTAATGAAGGATTCTTCCCGTTTGAAGGGAGTGGTTCCTTCCAACTGTCACCTCATGCTTGCCCGGTTTGAGGAAGTTCTCACCCAATCAACAACTCAATTGAATTAAATGATTTGCCTTGATGAGTAACCTTTTTTTTTTTTTTTTTTTTTTTTTTAAAGTAAAATACATTTAAATGACCAACTGAATGATCAATCAGATCTAAATTTGTATGCAGTGTAAACTGAATTTGCTTTCCAATTAGTGAAAAAAACAAAAACAAACTCAGTAGAGTTGTTTATCAGTTTATTGATATCAGTTATGAATCAAGACAAATAAAAAAAAAACATATCTTTTTGTTCATATTCATCACAGTATCTTCTTCACTCTTGGTGAGCATTTCCACAGCAGTGACTGGTATCTGAGAGATATTAGCACTGAAGGAATTAGCATTTCCAGAAGATTAAGTTCTCTATTCACCGCCTCTAAAAGTGTAGTTTTTCTTTGTGTCTCAGCCTAAATTAGATCATTTTTGTAGCAGCATTTGTTGATCTAACAACTTAACTTCCACTTCCTCAACAACAGCTGTCGTCTACTCTTCATTTTATTCCTCTCTTACCCACTGTCTCCCCCCCATGCCCATAACCTCCCCTAATAAACCGCCCACCCAGAGCAGTAAATGACACACTGACAAGCTCACTGTTACTATCAGTTACAGTGTTATGACCTATAATGATGTCATCGTGTTTCAACCTCCTCCAGTCTGTGTAACCCTCCATCCCTCCACCTAATTCATGATGTGTGTTTATGTGTGTGTGTGTGTGTCAGAGCCTTCATGGATTAACCAGGAAATTGCAGGTGTTGGTTTGTTTGTATTCAAAGCTCTGCTTGCAGCTTTATTTTTTTTTTCTAAAAGCTTCATCCTCCTCCAAGGTTTCTTCTCTCAAAGGCTTTAGAAAATGCCACAAGTTTAAAAACATACAAAGAGACTTCATCTTGGTGGAAGAAAAAAAGAAAAGAAAACAAAAAACAACAGAAAAAAAGTGAGCACTGCCCTCATTTCTCTCTTTGCTGTTCCCTCTGTTCTCCGTCCCATGCTGCTCTCTTCTGCTCTCCTTCACAGTAGGTTTGGTACTAAGTGTGCCCGCTGTGGGCGACAGATATACGCCAGCGACTGGGTGCGACGTGCAAGGGGGAACGCGTACCACTTGGCTTGCTTTGCGTGCTACTCGTGTAAGAGGCAGCTGTCTACAGGAGAGGAGTTTGGCTTGGTGGAGGACAAGGTTTTGTGTCGGATCCACTACGACACCATGGTGGAGAACCTCAAGCGGGCGGCTGAGAGTGGTAAGGAGCTGAAATGTTTCCTAAGATTTTAATTAAAGTGAACAGCAAACATATAGTTTATGAATTCCATCAATGATGCATGTCATATGTGACCTCATAAAGTATCTGTGAGATTCCTAACTATCCGAATGTTCTTAAGTGACTTAATCCTCGAGTCTTCTGGAGGTATACAATATAGATTAGCATCTGAAAGTGACAATGTTAGGAAAATTTTAATCACTCAACATAAAGTAGTAGAAAATAGGTCACAAAGCACAATGTAATTTTCACAATTTTTCTGAAGTGTTTTTGATTGTTTTTACTCTGAGTCTGCTAATTAAATACATATTAACCTATTAAAAAATCCCTGTATTCATAAAATACAAAAAAAAAAAAATATTCTAAACCCAGCTGTTCTGCGAAGGCCTCGGAGGTTTTCCAGAGAGAACAAATGACTGACATCAAAAGACAAAGGAACACAGTGGACAGGTCAGGTATATAGTTTTGAAGCAGAGTTGGATCATAAAAAAAACAGCTTTGAACACCTCAAATATGAACTGTTTGTCTGACAATGAAATGTATGGCCAAACTGAAAACCAACGAAGACAATGGATAACTTGGTCACGCTGTAGCCTCTATTGGAAAGAAGAAGCAAGGTTGGGAAAACAACAAGTACTCCTGTCATTGGCTTCAAAATGCTGACCTGAATGGAAAACACTGTGTGCGGTAGAGAACGACACATCATATTGACCCTAAAGAGCTCTGATGTTAGAGGTTGTGACTGACTTGAGACTGGAGCAGAGATCCACCTTTGACTAGGACACAACCCTGAAAGCCAGAGCCACATCATTATGTATTGCGTAAAAGCCTGAACGAATATTAGAATGGCCACAGGTTAAAGTCCAGTTAACTGTAGATTCCCATCTAGTCTGACTGAATTGGATTAAAAACTAATTTTACAATTCTGTACTCTGAGGTGGTTAAATAGAAACAAAAGGCAATTTTTTTCAGATTTTGTTGCAAAAAATAAAAATAGATAAAAGGTACAGTTTTTTCTTCCACTATGCACTCTTATAAAGTTTTAGGTTGTAACATGACAAAATGTGTATATGTTCAGAATCTTATAATAAATGGACTTCTGTGTGAGAAAAATGTAATTCATAAAAGAGCGCGTGCAAAACAATACAAATTTCTTTTGTATTACTTGGTTAAACATCTACTGCTTTATTTAAAGTTAATTTTAAGCTTGTTTTAGACTATAACTTATACTAACTAGCAGAAATATTTTATACTTAATTGCAACTGATTAACAAGTTTTAATTGACAAACGGACTCAGCATTTTCTGGCTAAAAAAAATCCAAAACAGGACAATGTTTACAAATGTGTAAATAACTAGTGTTCATCAAAACCTTTGCCTATTTTCTGTAAAACAACTGAAAGTTTGAAATGTAACTTTTATAACAGTTGTCCTGTTAAGCTATTATTTCAAAATGTAACTTCATGCTAAAGCCAATGTAGTTTAAGAAAAGTGATGGAGAAGAAATTGAATGGCAAATAAAAATGTTGACACTCCTCAGTAGGAAATGTTATTCAGACTTATATCTGAACTTTAATTTCTGTAACAGGTAATGGTATTACATTAGAGGGCGCAGTCCCGACAGAACAAGACAGCCAACCCAAACCAGCCAAAAGAGCTCGGACGTCGTTCACTGCAGAGCAGCTACAGGTGAGATGCATCATTCTCTTTCTCTGATTCCTTTCTAACAAAATGCATATCTTTTTTTTAGTAGATCTTGTGCTTTTATCTACTAATGTTGTCGCAATATACAGATCATGCAGGCTCAGTTTGCTCAGGACAACAATCCTGATGCCCAAACGCTACAGAAGCTGGCTGACATGACGGGCCTGAGTAGAAGAGTTATACAGGTCAGAAAGGTCTTAGATGTGCACAATCTGGTAATCATTAGCAGCATGCTGAAAAGTAACCCATTCTGCTTCTCCATCAGAGCAGATATATAGAATATTCCAGGTAAAAAGTGATCATGTTTGTGTCTTCACAGGTGTGGTTTCAAAACTGCAGAGCAAGACATAAAAAGCACACACCCCAGCACAGTGGTGCCCCACAGAGTCACCCTCAGTCCAGGATACCCTCGTCGCTGCCCGATGAGCTGCATTATTCCCCCTTTGGGAGTCCTGAGCGAGCACGCATGGTAGCTCTTCACGGGTACATCGACAGTGAGTTTCCACTCGCTTCAAATTTTCATCTTAACAATGTTTTAAGCTTTCTCAAATTCAAAAATAGTAATTGCTGTGTGCGTCTTTTTTAAATACATGTTTTACAGGTCATCCGTTTTCCGTCCTAACCTCTCAGAGCCTCCCTCACCAGACTATGTCGCTGCCCCAGCTCCCCCTCAGCCGCTAGATCTCCACGTGACCCCTGACCTCTGGATCTTTACTCCGGATCTGCCGTCAGCTACGGCTGTCTGACCTCACTTGAAGATTGTTCAAGAGTCTTGGGGAAAACACTAATCTTCCAATTGCAAACAAAAAGAGAAAGGGACAAATCTGCCGTCTTCTTCTGTTCTGTTCAAAGGATGGGAACATTTAGCCTGTGACCAGTGTATTAAACCAATCACCTCCCGGCTTTTATTATCAGCAGGAACTCTTAAGTTTGTGTTTTACACCAGCTGACGGACCCGTCCTGCTTCTCATGTACAGCATCTTCCGCTTTGTTCATCCGCCTTCAAACTTGGGGAATTTCAAACGGATGTAATTGATAAAAGAAGCAGAACTGCAGTTTTTTTGAAGGTTGTCAGATTACTGAAGATAAAATTAAAATGTCACTGTGGCTCATTGGACAGAGCTCACACAGTAGAGGTAAGACTCCTCCCTTTTTTTTCTCTCAGAGCAACCATGAAGGAAAACTAGATGCAAACAATATGTCGTCAATATGTTTCTCATACGATATATTGAGAAAAAGAAGAACCCAAGTTTTCAAACATATTTAGGCTAATTTTACAACTTTACACTTAAAATTTTGAAACAAAAGCATCAACAGAAAAAAATCAAAATGTGCCTTATTAATTTTAGGGAAAAAAAAGCTTTACTCGCCACTAAATTAAAATAAAGACACAAGATAATTTTTTTAAAGATATTCAATCTTTTAAAAAACAAAATCCACAATACTCTTATAACTCTTTTTTGTCTAAATAAAATAAAAGGCATATAATTGGACATTTTATTTTGGCATCTGTTCTAACTCTTCCCTCTAAGGTAAAATTACAGTTTAGCATCTATTTAAACCATTTGTGTTAAAAACCAGGTTCGTATTTTTAGTAATTTATGAGATGGCTTGTTTTGCCTCTGTTTTGTTTTTGTTTTTTTCACACATGGGAAATAGAGAATTTTGGTACAATACTGACCCAATAAAACCAACAGGTTTGTACATAGTGAGAAGTGTGCATGTGTTTCTGTGTGTGTTATCGGTAGGGGGGTGGGGTGGGGGGAGTGAGTGTGTGTCTGTAACTTAGTGGCCGTTGTGTGAAAACAGAATACAACAACACCTCAAATTCCTTGTATTTATTTACATGATAAAAATCTCTGTAAAAAGCACTTTTCCCCTCCTTTCTGAAATTGTTTTGTTTTGCCAAAAAAATTAACATAGGAAGAAAGTAAAATGAAATAAAACAAATGGTTTATTTGAGAGACTGTGCATCATAAATGTTTTGTGTAATAAAATACAATAAAACAGAATGTGACAATATGGTCTTGGCGTGCTTTTTTAAAGGTAATTTGTTACAATAAAAAAGGCAAATATTATTTCATTTTATACATGATTTAACCAGCAGAGTGGCGCAAGAAAGTTAAATTAGCCTGGAGAGAATTGAAACCATCCACTTAGAGAATAAGCAAAGCCTTATTGTTTATCACACCAGCTTCTTTGAGTTCATGTGGGCTGCATGCATGTTTGGTTCTTAAACTGAAGGATGAGGCTTTTGCCAGACGTTATTATTTTAGTTTCTATTAGTATAGGCTGGACAAAAGCTGCTTTAAAGGCAGCATTACTAATGTAATGTTACCGACTATAAAATATTAGAGGCTCAACATGTTGCTAGGAAGACAGTTTATGGAAATTATGCAAAAGGATGTAAATACTTGTCATTACAACCCAAATTTGACTAACCTTTTATGATTTTGCTCATCTCCAAAGTTTTTATTAACTCTGCAATGATGCCTAAAATCATTTAATTTTAACTTGCATTCCTAAAGATTAAATGTATAGAACTTTTATTTAGTTTAAAAAAAATCATTGCATAGGCCTTTAAAAAGGTTTGTTCTATAAGATTTTGGTTGTTTTGTTATGGAAATGTTTCTCTGTTAAGAAACAAAACGTAATTTCAGAAATGAAATCTTTGATTTTACTAACATGAGCGTTCCTGAATAGATTAGGACGTGAACACGTAATCCTGTAGGTGGGAAGAGCTGCAAAATAAAATTTTATACTAATAAAATCACTGAATGTAACAAAAAAGATTAACATTTCTTTTTAATTAATTGCTTTTATTTATTACATTATTATATTACAAATAAAGACACGGATTTGTTTGTTTTTTCAGCTCAGTTTTAATATGTGGAATTCCAAAATAACAAATTAAAGTTTTCTTATGAGATAATATTGCTGTCCTCCTCAGCTCTGAACGCAAAAGGTTTTTGAGTGTCATTGCCTCCAGGAGAATCATCAGCCTTCCGACATGTGCGCACAATCCACTCATGTTCAGAGTCATCTGTTAAAAAAGATTTGTTAGGAAATTCATTAATTGATGCAGAAACAAAGGTCATGTTAAAAGTAGATTGTATCTGTTTGCAAGGCTCCAACAATTTTTGTATTTTAATTCACATCCGTTTTCAGGATCATTTTTTGAGCTTTTTACAACGTTTTAACAAGATATGCAAGTAAATAATTTAAAAAAAGCAATGTCAAAAAATCTTCCAAAAGTTTTATTTATCTGCTAATTTCCGTACGTTGCCTGTATCGAAGGCAATCAACAATCTGAAAGCCAAAACAAAGATCTGTCTGTATATTCTGCTCTAAACCTTCCACTGAGAAGATTTTACGCTCATTTTAAGTTAACAATCAAATGCTTGCATATTTAACTGTAGGTCATTTTGTGCGCTAGACTGCAGCACTGCAGTGCCATTCAAGTCTTGGATACATTTGTCAAAGCAAGATAGGCCTGACAATTAGAGGAAAATAACTTCTTCAGCCACTTCAGACACCAACAAATAATAACCCACCAAAAATGGAGGCCAATCTTTTTTTAAACCAAATAGCTACCAAAGGAGCCGATAATAAACCAGTCTCTCCTTGTTAGACGGTGAAACGAGAAGCTAATTGCAGGGAAGTGAGCTTTCTCTGGAGCGCGCGCAGCTGCACGCACTTGAGCTGCTCGCGGGCCTCACCCTGATAATCCACGGAGCGCGCGGGGCCCCTATTGTACCTACAGAGGAGCAAGTCTGAGGCTCGCGCGCTGATTGTGTATAATTGGCAGCAGTGGGCGTGGACGCCACCAGCCACTTCAAGAACATAACAGCTCAGCTCTCCTCTACCTGCGCCGACCACGAGGGCAATTGGACTCTATCGGCCACGCGACAGCTGTCACAGCAAACATTTGTGAGGTAGTTGAAAATAGGGCAGGTAATTGCTGGAGGCAATATATTCTCTGTGTTACCATGAGACTGACCTCAATTAGCCACAACCCACAGCTTAATGATGATTAGATTGAGACATTTTTTTTTATATTTGCTGTAATTCTGCCCTCTTCAAATTGAATAGCAGCGTTTATCTGAGGATTTAAGTCACATGTAATTGGTATGTTAAGTTAACTGAGGGCACAGGTGGCTGGTATAGCCTATCTTAGGGTTTTTTTTACAGTGTATTAGAGCAGTACATTTTTAGTCCATAATTTTAGATAAAGATGTACAAATTTTTCTTGTACAAATATTATACTTCTACAGGCTGAGCCATGTTCTGAGTCAAAAGTACAAATATTGGAGATTACGTACAAACAGTAATCAGGATCAGCCATTTTTTCTTTAAACAGGCTCTTTTTGGTGATCTGCACTTCAAATGTGTATGATAATTTTTTTTCCTTGATTAAGTCATTAAATACACAAAAACCAAGAACTCCCATCATTTTCAGACAGTAAATGTTTAACTACCTATTAAAGAATATTTATTTTTATCTCCTTTGTTGATAATAAGGAAAACAAACAAACAAAAAAAAAATCCAGACTAGGTTAGAATTGGACTTTGACTGGTAAAACAAAATCAAAACAAAACAAAAAAAAAAAAAACAAAACAAAACAAGAAAACACAACCAAAACAAAAAAAACTGAAAAAAAAAACTATTGGAAAATAATATTCTGCTGAACTCCTTTAATAAAATAAACTGTGCAAGAGTTTACTGGAGATATTTCCTTCAATGACAGTAGACTATTAATGATGGGTTGTAGACACAGGAGGAAGAACAATGGATTTGGAAACAAATTTATAAATACATTGATGGATCATTAAGTGATACATAGAAGAAAAGCAAAGTGGATTCAATTAAGAACAGAACAGTCAATGGACAATGGATGGATAAAGATGGGCCAGGGAGTAAAATATCCAGACTTAGAAAATACTAATGCCAAATTCTTTAGTTCTGGTGTATTTACCTTAATAAATATTGACTATTTCATTTGCACCCATTCAGCAGATTTGTGGTTGATACCAATGTTGACTGACTACATGCATGGATGATCTCCATTCAAGGCGCACAGAAGTGAGTGTGCAAGCGATAATGCCACCTAGTTAAATTCTGTTTATCTTAACCCTCAAAACACACTTGGAGGGAAAAGTGTTTCCTTCCAGCCTGATCGCTGTGATTCAACACTTGCACATGTACACAAAGCCTTAGACCCACCCTGGCTCATAAAAATAAAATATTTCCCTAATTTTTGGTGATTTGCATAGGTCATCAACGGCTTCTGTGTGATGTGAACGTGAAACTGAGACAGAAATAAGAAACTTTTGACTGCTCTTGTGACAGTTACCAGAGGCTGAGTGTAAGATCATTATGTGCTATTATCCTGTATGCAGTTTGTAGAGGCACTACAGTGAAAACGCTCATTATGTAAACGCCAAAACAAGCATTTAAACATGCTCGCATAAGTCAAATGTCTCTTGTTCACTGTCAACAAACCAGCTTGAGATTTTAATATCAGATTAAAACTTAAAAAAATGTCATTCATCAGTCAAAGATCAGAGGATTAAGCTATGCTTCTTATTTCAGGGTTAAAGTCCAAAAGATGTTTGAAAGGGCAGAATTTTCAAAGAATTTTCTGTTCCACTCCCAAGAGCACAGGCTGATTTTATCTGTCTGTGAAACACCTCGACTGGACTTGGACAAAGGAACCAGGCCACGGCTCGGACGCTTGAGGTGTTTTCCTTGGCAGTGGAATGTTTTCTGTCCACACTTTGACAACCAACCATTCATTCCAGCCACAGGAAAGTAAGAGAAAATCATATGGCAACACGTGGTACGTTCTAAGCAGGAATACAGTAAAAACTAAAACTAAATAGTGTGTCTGTTCAGAAAATAACTCAAAATGTTCGATCAAATGATGATGAGTGTATGATTTTGTAGATGTGACCAGTATATTTTCTTATTATTTTTTAATCATGGACATCTCATTGCACTTTACCAACAAAATTAGAACACCAGAAAATATTTCAAGAAGTCTTCATAAAACTAATGTTTCTGAGATGATCTTAAGTCTAAAATATTAATTTCTAATTATTTTCTAGGGATAAGAACATTGGTCATGTGACAGTGGTTTCATTTTGCTGCCATGATGGTGTATTTATTTTCCACCATGCAGCACCCACCATGATTGTTCCTACTGTATAATTTTGATTTCCTTTTTACTTAAATACGTAAAAATGTCCTGATGGGTTTAGTGGGAACATTAAAATGGCGGCTACTTCTCCATGACCGTGAAAGTAACATGCCTCTACTTACTGGATCCATTCTGGTTGATCTAAGACGGGTATCTTCAATATTTTTTAGGCTGAGGGCTACTTCATGGGTAATTAAGTCATTGGAAGGGCTATCAATACTGATCTTTTAACCGCAGGGGTCAGCGTTCACCTAAGCTTTATTGTTTCTTTTAATTTCTGATTTTCTTTTAGACAGTGTCATTTTGAAATCTCTGTAAATGCTTAAATATTCTAAATGATTTACATGATTAAATCCTCTATAAATGATCAAAAAAGAAGAGCAATAGAATAAATAAAATTTCAAACTCAGCCCACTGGTCAGTTGTTTTCTTTTCAGAAGACACTAAGGACACCCCATGTGGTCCTTGAGGGCCCCTTGGTGCCCATGTGCACCGTGCTGGTGACCCCTGATCTAAGAGATGCGCCACAAATCCACGTTACACAGATTACACGTTGCATGCATACTCGTCAGAGGAATCAATCTGTTCTGTTATTCTCAGAATAAAAATGTAAGTAGGAAGGGATGGACAGATGATTTGATCTAAAGCTGCAATAGCAGGAAAAGGCTGCATTGTGATTGTTCCATGCTCTAAGCGACACCTGGCCAATGGCCGTTATCCATTATCTAAATTACAAGATAACAATGTTTTGTCCTGGATCCAAGACTAAGAACAACAATCATTCCCAACACCTTGCTATTAAATTAGGAGCCATAGAGGACAGAGTTTAGTAGAATCTTGTAAATAACAGGTTTGGAGATCCCATGCTGTTTGTTTTCATATGCTTGTGTCAGTAAATGACACAATAAAATTATCATAACCTCCTAAAATAAAAAGCCTCCAAAGAAGATGTATATCTCTGCTCAATGCCTACAGAACTAACATCTCATCTAACAGCCAAAATGACAACAAATGACCCAGTATACATCTGAGTTTTTCAGGCAGTTCTTCAGTTGTTCTTGCTATGTTCCATTTGTATTCACAAGTTTGATTATCCAACCTCTGAGTCGGTAATTTCAACTGGAATATCCCAGGAAGTCAGAATTAAAAGTCAGCAAGTTGGAGCAGCAGGACGATACCTGACTTCTGTATATTGGTGAATTCAAGAAGGTTACATTAGCAGTGTGTAAACTCTTCTACTTTAGCATTTTTTTAACTGTTTATTTATGTAATTATTGGTCAGTAATGCAAATATTTATTTAGTTCTTGTATGCTCAAACTGTTATATGGAAAAGTGTTTTTGTAATTGTTATTGTAACAGTCGCTTTAGTGGCCTATAATACCTATTGCAAAGAGTATGAGTGTCCGCAAGTCCCATTATAGATGCTAATGCTATTCTCAAATTTGAGTTGTAGAAGAAGAAGAAGGCTGATTCTGAAGAGTGCAAATAGTTGCTACTACTTCCTGTTCCTATCTCCTGCCCCTTCCTCTTTTTTGGGTCAACAGTGAGAACTGTATTGTGGGTAAGAAAGGGACCACTGAATGCTGTGCTGGACCTAGACAGCTTTCAGTTTTCTGGACATCAGTACATGACAGAAATGTACATGGATGATGCTTGTCAAATTGGGAAAAGAGCGCTCCAGAAAAGCACTATGAAAAACAAAAGGTACAAAATGGAATGGCTGAAGCGTATATGGCATATATTTCCATGTGTCACAGATAGTAGTTTATGTCATGACAAAATGTATTTTTGTTTAACTCTGTCAGGTGAGTTGTTCCTATACAGGTAAAAGCCAGTAAATTAGAATATTTTGAAAAACTTGATTTATTTCAGTAATTGCATTCAAAAGGTGTAA